>DWQT01003859.1:0-11926 GCA_018244895.1 Myscelus amystis hages | reverse complement strand
CATTTTGCATATACACTGCATCGCGTTTTAATGCATAAAATGAGTTTTATGTGGAAATTTCCGTATAAGTGTAAAAAGTACAGACATTAATGTCTGACATTTATGTCAGAAGTTCTGTCGCAGTCTGAACGTACCATTACACTTACTATCCAGCGGGACACTGCCGCCAGTGTTTACGAAACAACCCTTCATAACAACATGTGAATTGAATTATCTTATTTATATACTCATTTATTTTACTTCTTTACAGTTCTTTTTTATATTGTATATAATAATTTGTTGTAAATAAATCATTAGGTATAAATATTAATTCTCCATTTTGCTTTGTTTAAATTATTAACGCTATTTAAAGTATTCATACATAAATTTAGGTATCGAATGTTGGTCGTCATTAAATGACTTGCATGGCAAATATGATTTAACGTAGTTTTTCTAAAAATAAACTCACGTCAATTGTGCCGCAGAGTAGTTGAGCCTGCATTTTGTCAATGACATTATCCTCTATTCTTAAGTCTCTTCCTTTTCGGTTACGGAATTTTTTAGTTTTAAGTGCTTTCAACATACAAAAGGGGGACTCTTTAAATAAACATTTCAAAAGTTTTGTGAGGTCACGTGGTCTAGTCGGGAATTTTTTGAGAAACATTTTATGCCACAATTCTATATCATTGGACTCTTTACGCGCTTCAGCTCGATTAAACACGTTCCATGATGGAATTACATGTGGTCTTAACCAAAACTCCATGTACTTTATAAACATGTCAAGACATTCGACTTCAGAAAAGTCGTTCATCTCTATTTTGATGTAATTCCAACCTGCCATGACATAGTCTCTCGGCAGGAACGGGAGAGCGCAGCATAGTTTGACGATACGCTTGTGATGTTTGTTTTTAATTCTTAATTGGCTCGCTTTGTGCCACAGTTTATTTTTGAAGTTACAAATATATCCTGCTACACGAATATTGGGAAACACGTAATATAATGCATGGACTACATTTTCTTCGAAGTCCGTTAAGAATTTTCGGGGTGCCCAAGTCGGTACTTGTATCTTTATAACACGTAGCATCTTGATTAGAGTGACTCTCCTTTGGTCACTCGTTATGCAGTAAATAAGGGGAACTATTTCTGGCGTCTGTTCTGAACTTCCAATGTCGCCATATATAGTATAAAAATCACGAAAAGGCATCGGTGTGCCCAATGAAAATGATCCATCAATGACATAAGTTTGTACGTTCTCCAGAAGGGACTTGGCGTTTTCCGTACAAAAAAGCAAGATACGTGTGCCATCCTTACAATAATCACCGAGTAAAAACTGACGAAATTCTACAGGTACCTCGACATCAGCACAGCGTCTACGCGGCCTATTAAACTGTGGGTATTCAACTTGGTTCCTTCTCATTGACTCGCGATCATTGATTGCTGTTGAAGCGCTACGGCGAGTATTTTCTTGTCTAGACACCGCTCTCACCACTGTAGAGTGCAACTTAGACCGATCCATTTCTTGACGGTATAGATCTAAACTAGGAGGACGATGCTGCTAAATATTTGGACCTGAAAATATAAGGAAAGTAATTTTTATATAACTAATGGCACACTCTACTGACATGCTATTTATGTACTATAATTTATAAATATAAAAATCACTTGTTATAACAATGAAGCAAAACCAAGCAGCTCAAACTCACTACAAATTTATGACTGTAGTGTTTACGACTATACTTCGAGTAAGAATTCTAAGAGTCTGCAAGCGGTAGACTTGAATCTTTCTAATGAAGATCTTGAAAAATATGTTTAATATTAAGAACTATATAGAAAGTGTATTACCTTGATTTAGTCTGCAATATATAGTATGGTAATCGTTGGCCAGGTATAATATGCTCAATTCTTAAATTACACGGTTGTATTAAGTTTTTTCATTGGAAATCTGTAACATGGATATGAGTTATTAATTAGCATACTTTATTCTTCTTCAAGTTTCTCTTGAACTGGTGAAGGTAGACTATCTAATTGGCTATATATATGTAGACAAAAACTGTCTCTGTTTCTCGCAAGGCGAAATAGTCTCGATGCGCTTGTGATGACAGTTTACTCCCAATAAGTGTACCTTCACTACATGCTAATTAAAATACCGTCCGAGAGAAACAAACGAGAAACAATTAGAAATCTACACACGATAATATCTCATACTAGCTTTTTCCCACGGCACCGCGCTAGTTATACATATAAACCTTCTTCATCACTCTATCTATAAAAAAAATGCATCAAAATCCGTTGCGTAGTTTTAAAGATCTACGCATACTCGTACATCGGGATAGGAAGCGAAAGCGACTTTTTTTATACTATGTAAAGATAGTGCAGCTAATGTGGGCTAAAACAGGTCAAACAAAACTGGGCTTTATATACCAGGGGTAATTTTTTCGCTAATATTAGATATCGCATATTCTCTTGATATTATATTGAATATTGCTGATATATTACTATAATAATAATAGTTATTTCTAGTCATAGGTAATTTGGTTCCCATTAGCTTTTAAGCAATGAATTTGTTTTAATTAGTGTCTTTATAAGTGTATTTTGATGATACTGTTTGTAGACCGAAATAAGATTACATTATACATATGTTTCACGGTAGATACGGTTACAGGTGGCAGTGTCTCTAACGCACGTTGTAAGGATTCTTCAACAGAACAACGAATCAGAGGAGTCTTAAGATTTTCTATTGATACACAAATTAAGCATTGATTGTTTGAATTGAACATAGCTTAGTATGACCGCATCACTCACGCAACGGAATCATTACGCCATCTTGCCTACTTAAAATATCGATTGTGTTATCATAGCGACCTAATACTTCACGAGTGTCTTAGAAGGATAGTGGAAGAATATATCAAAGTACATATGTACATAAAAATTACGATATTCTGTAATTCACTAGGTAGCGAATAATATTCAATAAAAGTAAAAATACATACCCTTTTCCCGGAACATTGTTAGCTCGACCACGTAATGTGAAAGTTGACACCATATCATCTCGAGTTGAATATCTAAAACTTATTATCACTGCTCGTACAACCGGTCACTTGAAATAAAATCCATTAACTCGCTTTGAAATAAATAATTATTTGAAATTAAACGCAATAACATATGAAACGGCTACATCCTCTTAATAAAAACTGAGATGAACTGAATTGTTACCACATCTGTACAGTATAATATGGGTTGCGCGGAATTATTGAGCCGTTGCTTACCACCACTCTCTTCCCCTCGTCATTTTAACGCAGACTCGTTACACACATCACTATGGGGCGGAAGGGACTTACGTTTTTTGACAAATCGTAGCAAATGTTAAGTTGGTCTACGAGAAATTACAATCTCGAATCGAGATTCTCGATTATTCATTATTAAAATCAAATCGACAACACATTAAAGATGCATTAAATAAATGTTTTTTGCTATAATGAAAGTTTATTTGTCATTAATTTCTTCTCATCAAAATTATATAATTTAGTAGTTGTGAAATCAAATTATAATACAAAAATATCTTAATCAGTTGACAATATACATACATATAATTAAGATAATTAAAAGTTTTTTTTATTATTTCCTTTTTTCAGCCTTCCTTTTTATTGACCTGGCAAATAATAAAAATTAAAAAATACATTTGTGGTATTGAATCATCGCTATAGAATTCCATGAAAAGGAAAATCATGTCTTCCCTTTGAACAGAGCATGCGCAACAGTCTGTACAACAGATTACCCCCACGACTGAGATGACGGGTTCGTGACAAGACTAAGCAGTTCGAGCATGCGCAATACGGAGCGAAGTCGACGAGGTAATGTAGTCTCGCCGTGGCTCAGTATCGGCGATGCGTTCGTGGAGCGCAGACAAGCTTCTACGAACGCATTGTCCGATTCCACAAACAAATATATTTTTACTAACGGGACCTGGGTGTGTCAGGCCGGATTTAGTATAGGGCTCCGTTAAATTTCCTATTACTTGTTTCATGGATAATAATAAGATGAATGAGTATAACTATCAGAATATTTATTATAACATTTTCATTTTTTTACATTTTTACGAAGCTAATGGAACAGTAGTTGTATGTGGTGATTTGAATGGTTGTATTGGGAGCAAGCGGCTGGGGTATGAGACTGTTATTGGTCCGTATGAAGATAAGAGGGTTAATGATGCTGGTATGAAAATAGTTGATTTATGCTTGGAACGTAGCCTCTTTGTGCCCAACAGAGTATTTCAGCATAAGGACATTCATACGTATACTTGGAGATGGAAAGAGCAGTCATCGAAAGCGAGAACCTTTCCGTGCCAGTATGCGAAGATTTTATAATGAAAGAGATTGAATTGATGATAAGAAACCTGAAATATGGAAAGGCTGCGAGTATCGAGAAGTTGGCTGCCGATCAGATATGGACGTAATGTCGTGCGGGACTCTTTCTGGTTGCTGTGTGAGTAAAATGTGCTGGCAATCTGGAGGTTTCCGTGTGGCTGGAGCAGTTTGGTCTTCGTACTCTTGTAAACGCTCTTGAACGGAATGCACGAGCTACCGAGCAGTTCGACCATTTTGGCAGCAGAAGTATATGGTAAAATAATTAATTGAAAGGAGAATGCAGGAGAAGTCCTAGGGTTGTTGTGGGAGGCACGGGGATGTTTCAGAGTTGGAAGGAGATGTACAGATCAAGTTTTCTCCCTCCGCAACATCGTAGAAAAGAATCTGTCCGTAGGTCTGAAGGTTTTTTGCGGTTTTGTGGATTTGGAGAAGGCATTTGACAGGATTATCTGGAAGGAACTGTGGGACATTTTACAAGAATGTGGGGAAAACGGTGCCCTGCTGCGTTAGAAAGGGATGCACATTGTCGGCCAGACTGTTTATCATATATCTGGATAAATGCTCCCAGAGGTTGCGTGCGATGAATGTGCGAGTGCGTATGGGTGATGTAGTGGTAAACTCTCTCCAATACGCGGACGGCGCCATATTAATGTCAGCCACGCCATTTGAGCTGCGAACACTAGTCAAAGTTATGAAAGATATTGCATAAAAAAAGATTTACACTTGAATGTGAACAAGACCAAAGTGATGGTATTCGAAAGAGATGAGACTGCAAGGGTGTGTTGCCAGGATTATAAATACTTACCTCTGAAGTGTACATGTTACAGTATAAATAATCATATACAGATATGGCCATATCAAGTTTATCAAAAAATTTAAAATTTACGCTGTTTATAGTCATTTAATGAGTTTGCACTACCAATTGCTTGTATGACAAAGTCAAATCGATCATAAAAACTATTATTTACTCTTTTTATCATCATTTACTGAATTTTCTCCACAGTTGCTTCTATAATGACATCTAGTTGATCACAAAAATCATTATTCACTCTAGTTATCATCATTTATTGTATTTTTACTACAGTTACTTATATTTATATATAATAATTTGCACCACAGGTCTTGCATAATAACATCTAGTTGATCATAATTTGCACTATAGTCACTTACATAGAGGTAGTATGAAACCGGCCGTTTTTTGTTAAAATTAAATATCTGTTGTCTGAAATTGGTGAAAAATATTTTATTCAAATTATTCCACTGCTATACATACATTTTTTTCACCTCTTCGGCAATTTTCTAAATGTCTCACCAAAAATAAACAGTTATTTTGAAGCAAACCAGTGATGGACCCATTTTCGTATATCTTCGTACGAATTGAATAGCTGCTCAGTAAGGGCGTATCCCACTGATACGAATAGATGATAATCAGACGGAGACAGGTCTAGAGAATAAGCCGCATGCAGAAGAATTTTACAACCTAACGCCTCCATTGTTTCCCTAAACCACTCTGCTGTGTGTGATATTGATTATCTTTTTTATATTTTGGCAATTTTTAAGGTAATTTTCCATTCAAATCGATCGTTTAGTGTTGGCAGCGATCAGTAATGGTTTCACTATCGTTTAGCAGCACCGTTTAGGTCCAAATCCCACCAAACACAGAACATTCTCTTTTTTTTCACTTGTCTTTTTCTAAATTGTCTTCTTCTCAGTTGATGTCGATGGTTCGCCTGGATTTACCCCTGACATATGACGCACAGGATTCTCAAAATGCATCAAGTTTTCATCATCTGTCACAATTTCATGGAGAAATAACTTCTTCTTCTTCTTCTGCGTCGTCTGATCTGTCGACCAGGATTCCCGAGAGGTTTGTCTGTGTTCTTGCTGTCTTTCATTCGGTTCACGTGGAACCCATTTTCCCAATTTATGAATCTTTTCCATAAATAAACGAATGGAGACGGCTTTTTGATTTGAGTATAATCTTTATCCAAGACGACTTGCAATTTGTCATCTGCGATTGTTTTCGGTAGTTTCCCATGCTCTTCGTTTCTCAAGTTAAAATTTCCATTAAAACAATTTTTCCAATCACTCGAGGTGCTGTGTTTTAGCATGTTCACCATAAGCTTCGCCAAACATCCGATACGATTCTACAGCGTTTCATTCAAATGATAACAGAAAACCAATGATGTTCGTAAATGTCAGTTTTTAGCCACCAAACTCCATTTGGTTTAGGTTATAGATAATAATTATACCCGGGAATAGATCTTGGGTTTGTCTCCATTGAAAATCTTTGTCAAAAGTCAGACGAAGATGATAACGCTGCAGTAGCGTTCTCACAGTCCCTGAATAGTTTGCTGAAATAGTAAAGACGGCCACACGAATTTGCGATATTAGCTGCACGTTTAATAGAGACATTTGATTGTTCTATCCATGTATCATCAACAAGACTTCTCCGAACCTAAAGAGGTGATAAACAGTGAAGTTAAAAATAATCTATCATCGTAGCTTAAAATTATCCCATGATGGACACTGCACAAATGTGCTTTTACAATACACAAACCAACTACACAACACTTAGCACGTATTAGTACCTATAAGGTGCGGATTTATACGGTTTAAGAAAGCTCACAATACAAGCGATGGTATAATATTATCGAAGGAAACAAGTATGGTCTTGACCTATGCCTGTAGCCTTTTATTACGAGTAGCAGAAAGTATATACAATGTACGAAATGTATTATTAAAATATCTGCGATATTATTAGAAATTATTCATAAGCTCACTGCCCCCAATGTAAATTGCACTAAAACGAAATATTGTAAGTCGACATAATTGATTATATTTTTTCTGTCTATAAAGGTATTTATGGTATAAACACCTATTTCTTATATTATATATGATTTTTTCCTCTGCACTCTTCATACAGAGTTTAATTACATAATATGTCAAATTTCACACTTGCATAAAAAAGAGCTTTTCTTTACATACATACATTTTCGTTTTACCTTTTAAATTGAAAACATTAAAAAACAATTTGTTAATTTCATCTCATTTTGAAAATTGTTACAATGAGTAAATCTATACCTTTCGAGTCATACGTATGTATATTAAGTATTTCCTGGAAAATACTTATAGCGGGAAACCAAAAGGTCACTCATGGAAGTCTGACCACGCCCCACATTACACATGGCTTCTGATAAGTAACCACATCAGTACGATGGGCAACAGTACTTCAAGTGCTTCAATAAATGAGCACGCTCATATTTATACAATGTTTATTTAAGTAATCCATTACAGATTACTCTACAAAAATATTGTGGTACTAGAATAAAACTACCCCACGTTCGGTTTAGTGACGAATCAACTTTTCAGGGAGGTTCTTATAGGTTCTACAAAGAATCTTAACAGCGTGATTCAGAAATTTGGTAACTCCATCTATCGTAAAACATAAAAATGTTTTCCTGAGCAAGTGCTCAATGTTGTCGACTCCCTAAAGCGTTCGTTCCCCTAACAGATGGCAGAAAGCATAAAATTATATAGAGCTTGCTGTTATTAGCAATGATTTACGTACTACAATGCCTTTACCATTTTTGTTACAAAACTTCGATTAGGTTTTACTATGAAACACTTCAAACGCTTTGAAGAGATTTTCCAGTGCTTTCAGGAATTCATGAATTTTGGCGCTACAAGTAAATAATCGAGAGAGATTACTTAACTTACTCTTAGAAGAATGAAAATATTCTTAAATTATATGATACTATATAAAGATTTATCCCTCATTTAAAAGCTTAGGGCAAAACGAGTCGAAAATATGGCTTTCAGTTTCGTCATTTATACAATACAATATTCTCGGTAACAATGGTCTACTAACTATTTTATTGAAGTTTTTTACGCCGTACTATGAACCGCACATTTATTCTATTCTCATCAATGTTGAATAGCAATTACAAAGTCTATGATGTTACGAGTAAGAGTTTTACATACGCTTTAAGAGAATCGATGTAGTACGAGCAGGTAGCTATTCAATAACTGAAAGCGACTATGTACCTAACAACTCTTCTAAAAAATAGAAAAGTTCATTTAAAATTTGCTTGTAACGGTAACTGATCTAAGTTCTGACCTTGTGTTTGTTAAATTTTATTTTTGACATTCTTCCACAATAGGGCGATTCAAGAGTTTGTGTAAACAAGTACGAATTTGGAAAATGTTCTTGTAAGTAGTCCCATGTACTATTCTACAAAAATTATAGAGAAGTAGATTTATTCCATTTTGCTACTTTATTGTTCCGATATTTCCAGCAAAAATATTATATTGTTATTTAAAGAATTTACTTACTCCATCTATGGCGTAAAGTGTAAACGAAATAGCACGTGGCTACTTTAATAGTCTTGCCCTTTTTATAGGTTCTTTGTTGTTTTGACGGCTGGCAATAAAACAAAATTAATATTATTAGTGTAATATTATTTTAAATACAATAATTGATCTCGGATTTGTTGACGATAATGGTTTAAAATGTTTACTTGGTTTTGTATTTTGTGCAAAGCATTATTGTTTGTGCAAAGTCTGTAAACACACCCGTTTGGCAGCTTAACCCGCGCCCCGCCAATCTCGCGTCCGCTGGCTCATTAGTCCTATATGGCGTTTGGCACATCCCAAGCCTCGCAATCAATCATACACAACGTTTAAATCGAAAAAACAATATTTAAGGCTTCACGGTGAATAAAAATTAATTAAAGCAGCTATCAATTACACACCTAAACGACTAGTATCATATTCGGAGTGCTACTGTCCCCATAAAAGACCTACGGATCCGCAGTCTACAAACAAATGTATAAAAATACCATTCAACGATCCGCAGCTGGGACCTTTTATCCGCAGTAGCACCAGGAAAACATAAATACGCGATAGCAATAGCCAAGGATACGTATACAAACATGTTACTTATGAATGTACAAACCAAATATAGTACGCATACATTGCTAGGCTACACAACCCAACTTATCAACACTCAGTCGCATCTCCCGTTCCATTCTATGGAAAAATTGACTTGATAGAACGAGAGACCGTTCTACTAGCTAAATCAGTTCACCCTTCTCTTTCATTTTGTCTGTGTGTGCGTGAATATCGAACAGGAAACCAACCCTCTTTGGCCTATATGTATGTAATGTAGAGTCCAATGAGTAGCCAGTACAGTAGTGAGATTTAATAAAAACGTTTCAGACTGCATTTGTCATTGTGCTGAAATGTTTGTTTTTTAATTCTCCCATTCCCAACCTGACCTTTTACAGAAATGTTAAAATACATCATTAAAGCTATTAGTGTACATATATAGAAGATTCATGTCACTTCATTTTCACGTTGATTTTAATTTTTACTAATCTAAAGAAACGTGTTTTTATGAATATTAATTTATCATTTCATGGTCAGAAACTGCATAAAATTAATTATTTTCAACGTAATTATTTTGTAACTTTTCTAACACGTTATGATTTTAGCTCTGTAATATTTATTGACGAAATTATGTTAATGCCGCTATTTTTGACAGAAATTTTATTATCACACACAAATCATCCAGCCAAGTCGTCTCATAAATGCAGGCTAATTATAAGTTGCCAAAATAAATCATAAAAGAAAGGTTAACATTTATTATATTTATCTCAATGCAACTGAAATACAAAACAGAAATTTAATTTTATGCGTAATTGAAGTTTGCGTGTAATAATACATACATAATTATGCGTAATAAGTTATACCTAATGTACTATTTTTGTTATTGCTTAGAGCGATTCAAAACATTGAAACAACATTACTGCGCTTCTCGTTTATTCTACGCAATGCTAAATTTGTAACTGGGAACTCTTCCTTACAATCGTGTTCTCCTGTTGATATATTGTATTTTTGGTCCATAGGCCTATAGTACTGATACAACACAGCCACGTTGAAAAGCTACTCGAAGACATATGAGGTACGACCGACTTGCGGATTGCATTGGTAATTTACGGGGCTTGTACAAGCGGATGTACATACATTTAGTAGACCCATGTGCGTCGACAGTATCGCGGCAGTTTGAATTTAGTTAATTTAATTTTAATTGACAGGTATAAGTTTTAAACGCTATCAGCAGATTTCTCATTTTTGGCAAAAATATTTTGAGTTTACTTTTGTATCATTATATTTCATAATTTTTATAGTGGGCTTGGCTCTTACAACATACAATAGAGCTCGTATGATATTTTGTTAGTACTCGTACAATGAGCATAGTTGTAGTTTTCATTGTTATTTTAAATATGTTAACCTGTTTCCAATTTTGTATGTTTCCAGTTACTACTAAACCGATATCATTGAAAATTATAGTTGTGATAGATTATTGAAATGTATAAGATCAGAGACTAATAATTCTTTTGCTTAATTTTTTATTGCAGCCTTGTATTTAAAAAAAAATACAATAAAAAATACAAGAGAGGTGTCAAGGGACCGCCGAATGGAACGAAGTTCCTTTCGATTAAAGTGAAGGAATCATAATGAAAACATTTTTCTTTTAATTGGCAACACTAGTGTGTCGGGAAACTTCCGTCTGATTTTTTTCCGTCTAGCCTCGTTCGCAACGCGCGATAAGGAACTTCGTTCCAATAAACATTATTTTACCTAGTATATTCTTTTAGCACTATACAATGTTATAAAATTAAATATCAATATCTTTAATTCTTTACTGGTGGTCAACTTAAATTGCTTAATTTCGATTTAAATTAAACATACATAATAATGTTTTTTTTCCGTTTTCGGATTGCTTGTGCGATATGAATATTTTAATAGGTGTACTCGTAAATAGATAATTAATTTCATAACTAATATTTTGAGTGTCGCAAAAATGATTTTACCTGTTACCTACTATGTATTTATTAACAGTGAAATATCTTCAACGGATAATAAATACTCATGTTTCCTCTGTCCGGTATTCTCGTGAGCTTAGCAAATCTCGCGTGTACTTAAGTTTATTTGAGCAGCATCCGATCAATATGACGGCACGGTTTTACCAGAGCTTCATAAACGTGAGAAAGTGAGAAAATTGTGAAATAGTTCAGTTGGAAGTATGCCCCGTGGCTATGGATGTATTAAAAGTTTTGTGTTCTCTGAAGCAGTTGCTATTACAACAATCCTTGTTTCGGATTGGAGTATGTGGATGCCAGTCCACGCGCACACCAGAGGCGACTATCTTAGTTCTCAAAAATAGCAACGTATTCAGTAGTTGATCTCTAATAAGACGGACACAACCTAACCTAATTACTAAGAGTCCGTGCGCGTAGTCCTGACCCTAGTGAATACTAATGAACTAATTTTTTTAAAACCTATTACTACTCAGGTAGTGTGAATTCAGATTCGCACTAACAGTTACATTTTTTTATTTATGGAATATATTATGGAATTATAATATGGAAGTAGCAGACGTGCATGCAGTCCACCTGATGGTAAGTGGCTACTGCCGCCCGTGACATTTGTGATCAACTACAGATAAGATTAAATTCCTATCTCAGGTCGACCACAGATGCGCCGCTACCCCTGAGGACTGAGCTGGAATGCCTCGA
>DWQT01003858.1:0-11929 GCA_018244895.1 Myscelus amystis hages | reverse complement strand
TCCATGGGCGGCAGTAGCCACTTACCATCAGGTGGACTGCATGCTCGTCTTCTACTTCCATACTATAAAAAAAAAGTATTTTCAAAAAATTGTTTTCGGCCGTGCTTATATTTAAGCTATAGTTATAGCCTATAGTTATAGGCAGTACTCAAACTTTTTTTAAATGTTTGTCTGAAGGGATTTGAATGGAACTTGTGTTGGATGGTAGTGGTTATAGGGCATATAGGCTACTTTTTATCCCGCAATTGAAATAGGATCGGGATTTTTACGGGTTTATCTGGTTGACAATATATAAAGTAAAACCTTAATATCGTCGCTAGGTGTTTGGGATAGTTGAAATAAAATAACTTATTTGCAAAACAATCACAAATAACTTAGCAAGTTAGACCATTATCGCGAGAGTCTCAAATCCTATTCCTATTAATATTATAAATGCGAAGCTTTATAAGTTTGGATCTTTGTTACTCTTTCCCGCAAATACTGCTAAACCGATTACGATGGAATTTGGTGTGTAGGTAGCTGAAGACCCCGAATAACACATACGCCACTTTTATCCCGGTGTTCCCGAAGGATCGGGATTTACACGGGAATAACGAGAATCTATTCTGTCGTAAGGCGACACGAAGTTAGCCGGGCTGGCTTGTCATAGCTACAGTCATAGATGAGTTGTTTTGTATTCTTCAAAACCTTCCAGCTGACCTGCTGCGGAGTGTACGGCTCAGAAGACTACCGGAGCTCGAATCTGCCGCTGTACTTCCCCCCGGACGTGCCGATATCCTGCTGCCCTGGCCACGACCCCGGGCGGTCGGAGCTCGTGCAGGAGCGAGAGAGGGAGGCGTGCAAAGCGAGACGGGAATACTTCGAGGGCGGCTGCCGCTCGCCCGTCATGGAGCTGTTCCGGAACACCGCCGCCTTAGTGCTGAGTGTCACCATCGTTTTCATAGTTCTAGAGGTAAGTAACTTTAAGGGCTTCCGTAGCTTCTGTTCACTTTAAAGAATTGAAGAAAGAAAGAAAGAACGAAAGAAAGAAAGCGAGAAAGAAAGAAAGACAGACAGAAAGAAAGAAAGACAGACAGACAGACAGATAGTCAGAAAGAAAGAAATATTTTTAAACTCCATACCAATAAGCAAAATAATAAAGGAAACGTGTAATTAAAAAAATACAAAAACAAACAACGTTTTAAGTAAGCGTGTTGTGTAGTTTCTAAAACACTTAGCGTCGGGTGAGGGCGGAGTGAAATACTAGCATGTTTCATAGTAAAAACCATAACAGTAAGTATCAGTGTGAGCTAATATCTTAGTTGTTTCAATTTCATTCACTCTCCGGAGGTGTGGCTTCACTTCTGTCTTCGCGAAGTTATGTTTGTTTTTGTGTGTAGCAGACTTTCGTTTCGTATATTAGAAGTTGAATGTTACTATAACGGTGAAAAGCAAAAATACCTACATAAATATATTGATCTCACGCCATTTCCCATACCGATAGGCAGACTAAGGATCTCTATTGAGGTCATAGACAATCATATGTTAGAAGCCCGTTTTTTTATGATTTCAGGTGCTACTGGCGTTCCTCGGTACAATAGTTTCACACAAGCTATCGAAGAAAAAACGTGATGCAGTCGACGAAAATACAGAAATCTCTATTACGAAACAATAAACACATTCCAGATAAATCACGACACTTGATTATAAGGAATATCTTTACGTTTCAGTAATATAAATCGTTTAAACACCAAGAATTGTCTGTATAGATGAATCGGGCATCTAGTAGGTATAATGGCGATATTAATAAGAATTACGAAAATGGAACTGCCGGAAAGAGAGGAGAAAGAAAATGCCCTCTGCCCTTGAACTGGTGATAAAACTGACAAGCCGCCAAAATCGGCATCTGACAGATTACCGATAAACAAAAGAAAGCAGAAAAATAATGAAAACAATTGTGGGATTACAGTGGAATAAATTTACATGTGTTTCCAAAAGTATTAACTAGATGGCGCTGTAATTTAAATGAAGCCAAACGCTTTTAACTTTTCTTTTTAAGTAATGATCGGTTACAATGTCAGGTAAAGCTGTTTTTAATTAGATTGGAATGTTACCAAGTAAATTGGAACATAATGGAATTATTGAACATTTAGATCTCAAATATTTATGATTGTTATACTCAGATTTATAAAGTACTGAATAAAAGTGTTAAGTTTTTTGATATATTGTGCAATATCTCAATTATATGAACATTATGATTTAACAAACAACGTGTTCTAAGGAAATGTTAATTAAATATAATTATAAAGAAAAAGCTTTTGTATTCTTTTGTAATTTGGCCATCTATGTACTACTATGTAAACTAAATAATTTGAAATTATATTTTGCAAGCTGTACTACGTAGATGGCGCTGTTACAATTTTTACATGACTCATCGATAACTTTTGCACTTTACTAATAAGTAATTATTATTAGTTTAAAACGTCGATAATCAAAACATTTACGTTTCAACAAGTTTCACAATTTGTAAACGAAAACATTAACGTTTTTAAAAAGTTTTAAACATTGTTAGTAAAAAAAAATTAAAATTATCTGTATAATGTGCACATTATGAATATTAATTAAAATCTTCTAAAACAAATGTGCAAAAAATTTCTATAACTACTCATCAGCATCGGTGGTTCAGTGGTAGAATGCTCGCCTGCCACGCGGGCGGCCCGGGTTCGATTCCCGGCCGATGCATGCAACTTTTTATTGTTATTTATTTCAAAAACGTATGTATGATTTCATTTATTCTGCATTTTTCATACATTACATAAGATGGAAGGCGCGGGGTGTATATTAAAATATCAACCCCATTCAATCACATAATCGCCTCTAAAGTGTACCTATCAATAAGTTAATGACCTGTAATTGGTCGCGGTATTTAGCAGCAATGGTCTAAGAGCAGATAATAAATTTACGACAGAATGTGTTATTTTCATACGTACATCTGCTCAGATAGTAGTTAAAATTTTAATGTCTGAAGTGTGTAATTCATAACAACGTTTGCCATGATAAATACGACTGTAACGAACAAAATATGTTAATGGCATGAGAACATGTCAATTACTATCAAAATGTCATGTTAATGGTACTCTAAAAATTTTTGACCTCGCTATTTATAGATTTGCGGTAACGGTCTGGCGCAGTTTAATTTTAATAAAAATGACATTTTTTTTTAAATTTTCAAACGGCAGACATGTTCAAGTACATATATGTTACATCAAGGAGACTCATTGTAAAAATGTCCAGTCCAATTACTTACAGGAAGCGAGCCACCGGCCCTCAAACAATAAATCACCATTATCGTGTTGCGCGGCAATAAAATAAAAAATCAGATTTCAAACGCCATGAAATACCCGCGGCAATGTAAAATTTAATGACCGGTGAAATGATATATTCAAAAGTCTTATTTCTACTGAATGTAGGAAGTCTGTTTCTCGCGTTGCATCCAGAACTGGCTGCTTCGGGTGAGTTAACAAGTATGGACGCGTTTAATCTAGGATTATAAGTCCTGTAGGAATATGGGAACCAATTATTTCGTTACAAAATTCCCAAACCGCACTTGTATATTCAAGTGTATAATGTTTCTGAGGTGTGCCGTCTGGTAATCCGCACTTCATAACCTGGTCATCCAGGGCCTAAAGTCCTCTATGAGGCCCCTGGATACAGCATTAAACCAAAAAAAGGGAAAAAAATAGTTAGTCGATGAATTTAACATGAGCAATAATAGTAACTAGTACGAAACATTTAATAACTTGCTATTACATTAAATACGTTAATAAATAAAAATAACGAAATTGAAAAATACAATGCATTTCGTATTGTATTTTAATATTTTCAGTACCGCCAGACTATTGCCTGCATCAGCTAAACGTTAGCGATTGTAATGCTACGCCCACACTCGTGTTCTACTACTATAAGCCTGGGTCCCGATGCGAGGTGGACACGTGGCGCGGATGTCCCACTCGCAACAAGTTTGACGACCAATACCAATGTTCTAACACCTGCATTTATAGATACAACATCGATTCAAGTGAGAACCTAACATTTAATCATAATGGTAAGAATCTATTTATTTATCAAACGGTTGCACCAATAAAATTATCACTATTAAATTTATTTAATATAAGTCTATGAAATTAGTACAGATTGTGGCAGGTAATGATCGAGCTGTTACTTATAAAGATGGATACTGTTGTCTGCGGAGTTCCTTATTGAAAAGGTCCGAAAAGTATATCCAGGAACAGCAATAGATCCTCGAGTAAGCCTTACATAGAAGGTAGCACCTTTATCAAATTCGTGAGAGGTTTCGACATAATTAGAATATGACATTGAAACTGACATTATCACTAATGGTTTTGAACACAATTGATATATAATTCAAATTCCAGGTTGGGAGAAAGAAATACAGAATCTAACAGATGCCGATAAAAGTATTGTGAACGAAATTCTCGATGACGCAATAGATTCAATAGCCTCCGATGGTCATACCATAATGACTACAGCTGCTACAAGTACCCCTAATACGGAGAAACAGGGGTTACCCGAAAAACTTTCTATCCATTCTCCGAAAGCCACCCCCGCAGACGTAACCACTGAACCAGAAAACCATCCAGAAACAGAGGAGATAATTGCAACCGATGCAACAATGAAAGAAGAAGTAGTTAACGACGTAGACACATCAACAACAAAACTAACGACAGAAATAGAAACAACAGCTACGACGACAGAAACAGTAGAAACAACAGAAATAAAAACAGCAACAGCTACGACGACGGAAACAGAAGCAACAACAGAAATAAAAACAGCAACAGCTACGACGACAGAAACAGTAGAATCAACAGAAATAAAAACAGCAACAGCTACGACAACAGAAACAGAAGAAACAACAGAAATAGAAACAACTGTCGTATCAACAACAGAGGGAAAAACTGTCCCTACAGTACCCACGACTCAAACGACGGAGCTCCCGTCTACTACAGCGACAGCACTTACAGGAGATGCCGAAGAAATTATTATAATGTAGGATTAGATTAGGTTTCTAATGGTCACTGACTGTCGTAAGTAACGCATAGCTAACGCCGTTGAGCTCAACATCCTGAAATTTTGAAGTTCTCTATATAGCATAAGTGGTTATGGTAGTAATTTTGGAAATTCCACCCCTAAAACAGTACATAGTAGACAAATTGTGTGAAATAACGCTTTGAAATCTAGACTTCTGAACATTTAGAATAATGAATTAGAATTATGTTGTTCGTTAATAAAAAAATTAAAGTGTTTATCGGTTTCTGGAAATTCTATTTATATTCCAGCAAAAGCTAGTCAATGATGAAGCTCGTAAAATCAATATTGTATCTTCAAAGTAAGTATTTGTGTTACGAGTGTATGATTTTTCTTTCTAATTTATTAAAATCTAGTAAAAAAAGTTAATCCTCAACTTTATTCAATATCGTAAAAATAATCGATACTGGATACTAACTAAGTAACCCAATTAAATAAAGATCATTCTAAAGATCAGCTTTGCAAGCATTGAGAATCATGCGTTGCTAACATGGTCATGGCCCATAGACAATTATAAATAGATAATAAATAAGAGAGAAAGAAAGTCCATAGACAAACATACAAACATAATTCTTTTTAACGAGCTGGCCACTGATTTATCTGCACTAGGAACATTGCTCCGTCCATTGGGGGTCTATTATTGTGTCAATTGCCTTGAAATCGATCGCTATCAGCGATATTATCGGTATCGCATATCGATATATCGATTTTAATCTAACTAGATGACAGCTGTATAGCGGCAATTCATTTCAATCGTTCAATTAAATATAAAATAAAAGATGGTACGTACCATTACGATTTGGACGGAATATGAATATTTTATTTCTTTTTTTAATATAAATATAATAAACACCAAATGATTATCGTACTAGGTGATGTCCATTTTTGTTAAGAGGCTGGTTGTCTATTCTAGATACATAGTTGTAAAAGTTAAAAAGCGTTATTAAAAAAATATTTTAACATTTTTAGATACAAACATTGCACAAAATAATTTAGTTATTAATCATTGCAGATCTCAGTAAATCTAATATTTTAAGATGAAACAAAAAAAGGGTTGCATCGGCCGGGAATCGAACCCGGGCCGCCCGCGTGGCAGGCGAGCATTCTACCACTGAACCACCGATGCTGCGTACGTTCAGTACAAATCATGATACTTGTAACTCAGTATTGATATAATGAAATAATTTTTAATTAAATGGCATTTGTTAATGTCGTAATGAATATGAAAGTAAATATCAAGCATTATGAAATAGTAACATAATTCATAATACTGTAGGTGATTTATTTAATACGCTATTTATTGCTGTGGATTGATATACAAAACAGTTCTGAATATACGAAATATATGTTACATAAAAAATTTCTGAACATACATAAATCTATACTTCTGTATGTACTTAGCTCGTTTTCAGCTTTCCTCATTCGGTTCTTACCCGCCGCCCAGCATAGATAGTCGCGCCATCTACCTTGAACTGATAAACAAATCTGAATTGTTCACATACATAGGTGCGTTGCATTTCTTATATACTTAGTATCCAACTTTGTCATAAGTAGATAACTAAAATATAAAGAAGCGTAAGAATCTTCAAACACAACTTGTTTGAACATCTGTTCAATGTGTACGGATCGTCAAAACAGGTTAAAAAAAACTGAAATATTTCTACACTCAGTACAATATATTCAAATTTTTGTTGGCACAGATGCAAATTGGAATTTAGAACATGTCAAGAGTTCATTCACACCGACACCTGAGTTCTTTTTTTTAAGTTTAAATGAATGAACGAAACTTTTCGGCCAGAGGGTGACATTCGATTCTATTTTTAAATAAATCGTAAACAAAGTACACTTGGGTTATAATTATAATTTATGAATTTGTGAATTCTATTGCGAAATACCTAGTCGTTTGGTACATGAATGAATGAATGGAAGTGACCTGTTGTGATCTGAATAGCCACAATACTCGTTCGATAAACGATGAGGATTGTCTCAAATCATACAGACCTACAGGCAGGCAGAATGTCGGAAAATTGTTGCATAAAACTTAATAAAAAACAAATGGTAATAAAAACCTGGGTGAAAATTAATAATAACAGTCTATTGATAAACATATCTTTTTGTATTTCCTCGAACTCCTTTTGATTTATGACCGTTTTTAATTACAATTTTTATTATTCCTGGCAGCCATTTTACATTGCAAAAGTAATAACAATGAAATTTCTTAAGATTAATAACCTACATACAGTCCTCTTAAATTGACACAGTCGTATTTAAACGACCATTTTTAGTAGCTGGCCGGAAACACAGATGCTCTCAAACTTGTATAGTTTTTATTGCAAATTAATTCACCCTAATTGTAGATGCCGGAGACATTAATTTATACCCGACGATTTGCTTCTCAATTTTAAACATGGTGCTTTTTGTATAGTGGATGTGTAATTTTTGTCGTTTGAATCGAAGTATGTTATATCATTTTTGTCATATTACGCGTAATTTCTTACAAATTATACTTCCTTTCGCGCCCAAACAATTGTAATTGCAATATACGTATACCCTTCTATAACAAATGTGGTCACTTCATTTTAATTTACCTTAATTTGCACCTGGAATTAGTTTCAAATTTAAAACATGCATCAGTTATAGATGTCGCTATACGTACAATTAAGAGGATAGTGAATTACAATAACGAGCAAGATAAGTGAAAAACTAATAAATCGGTCTCGCAGTTTATTTATTAATAGCGACAGATTAACATCGCGAAGCAGGTGTAGTGCCGGCTCTATTAAAACAACGGAATACCGTCAGATGGCGCGAAAACGCTTCCTAAGATGGCGCCAATCGAGCAGCTGATCGACCGCACCTGACGAGTCCACCCGACCAGTCGCACGACAAATCGCCCGACGCCGCTAACGTTTACATAAAAAATATTACGACTCAGTTGCCTGCCGCGTTCGCGAATGAGCGTACGTGTTTATATTATACATCTTATGCGCTCATAAATCGATTGATAACGCGATGATCGATTGGAGTGTTTTAATTGGATGAGAATTTTTGAAATTCGTACCCACGGCGACGGCCTTACGCAACCGTTTCGCTCTATGTATGGTTGTACGATATTATCGATTCAAAAGATGTTGCTAATATGACGCTCACCGTGTCTAGGTCAAACGTAATTTCGGTCTGACCTACTGCAGTTATCTTATCAGAGGTGCGTTTATTGAATTGTGACAATGGTCAATATATCGTTTATGACAAGCGTCAATGACATAGTTAAGTCATCTCGATGTATTGCGCGCTTGTATTATGTAAAATGCGTGGGTTAGTTTGTTGACTTGTTATTGTGTTGTGTTCGTAAGTGACGAGTTTATTTTGCACCGCGCATTGTTGTTGTGTTGTGTTTGTGCTTAGAATCATTGAAATTGTGATTTTGACAAGATGTTTGGAGTTTTCATGAAACGCTGGAGGCCAAAAAGGTCGGTATTGTGTAACGTTTAGATTTTTATCGGGAAGATGTGACGTAGATAAGATTGTACGGTCATTGACATTGCTCTATGCTAAATACGTAATGTATTCTAAATTCGAATTTTAATTTACTACAGATAAAATATTCTTTTTGATTGATCTTAGGATAAAGTAATCTCATGCGGACATAACTTTGGTATTTTAATGAGAATGTCTCTTCGTGAAAGTAGCGCAATGCAACGTAATTTATATTTTGATTAGTTATTCGATGGTATGAATTAATTAATATATCAAACCATTAACGATTATACATCACCGTTGAAGAAAAATGATTTCTACGCTCTCATTATGAAAATAATTCTCATATTTACTTCATATGGGATTATTAATAATATACTTTATACCTAAAATAGGAATTTACTTACCTATTTGACAATAAGATGTTAATATTACCGGAAGCGGAAGTTTCATTTTCGTTTTAATTCAGTGAATTGTTTTTAAAATTATCCTTAAATTAAACTGATGTTTTTTTCTTTCTCAAATTCCACATATAATACAAAAGTAAAAAGTTCGTGTAAATGGTTTTTTTTGTTTACAGTAATATGTTAACGGTTTGCGAGTTAAGCATATTATTTTGGTAGACTACCGTTTGTGCGATGTATATTTAAATTATTTACTAATATACGTATTATGTAAATTCAAATAGTTAATATACAAAAATGGAAATTGAAATTGTTGCATTAATAAACCACCTAAGTTCCAAAATCAAATTTCAGTATTGGTCTAATAGAATTTCTATTCAAATGGAGTGACGACTAAAAAAATAAACAGGCAAGGTGACTAATTTTTTAATTAAAAAGCAACTTTATTTTCTTGTTTGTTTACGTTTCTCACCCAGTCTCCTGGGAAATTTTCTATGTTCATGTTAGTCATTAATTATTCGTAGTAATTATAGTGGGAAACAATAGGCAGTATAATTATAAATAATAATCACACGAGCCCTCAATAAGGCCTATTGTCGTTTTTTTTTTCTTAATAGAAAAAATATTTTCGGTCAGTGGTTTTAAAATAGCTCTATTTTTAAATTATCAAAAAATATGACATATGGTGTTTGTACATTAAAGTTTCATATTTTTGCGGGCACATAGCAGAGTTACAATTCACAACTGAGGAAACTGTAACTTTAAATTAAATGTCCCTGTCATTCGGGAGTAGAATACAGTTCCTATATCTTTTGCCTTTCGTAAGAAGCAACTAAAAAGAGATTTCCAGGGTTGCTGACAGCTAGAGTGAGTCTTTAACCGTTCTGCCAGCAACCCAGGAAAGGGGAATGATCTGTGTCGCATACCGTCTGAAAAGAAAGAAGATAAGGATAATTGTCTTTGGGACGAACCCGAAAAAAGCGCTGTATTAAAGGAAAACCACTCAGGGGATTTCAGCAGGAATTATTCACATATAACCTGTAACCAGGAAGAAAGCAAATACAGGCACCAGCAGCGATTGTTCTTAAAAGCTCTCATCGAATTGACTTTGAACTGCCTAGAAAGTGCCTATTCAGTCTTGTTTTGAACAAGTGCCGATTTAATAGTTGCGTAGTACATGCAGAGGCTTTCAATGAATCAAATTACACCGACGAATCGTGATCTATGGCGAATGTACAATTATATGAACTTAAATATCGTTTTGTTGGGTGGCGGCTTTTTGTGCGTTAGTCAGCTAATGTACGGGTTTCGGGTTCGGAAAAAAAGTTAATGCAACTCATACAGTTCACGCAAAAACATGAGTGTGTAGTTACCGCGGCGTCGCTTTAACCAGCGCGTGATTTAATTTAATTTAATTATAACATCGCTATAATCTCAGAGGCAAAAAGGACCCTTGAACTTTAATTCGTCGCTTAGTTGCGACTTCGAAGTATAATGGTGTTCTTATTAACACGCTTATATTAGCTTGGGTTGTGTAGTAACGGATTCTTTGAACTTCATTTTCACCACTTTCCCGAAGTCTGATTGATTTCAAACTTTGCACACGTATCAAGGACCGATGAGAATGCAATAATTCAATGACTGTTTCCCATTATCCTTATTAGGACCGCCAGGATTAATAGTTCTTTTATAGATCCTCTCTAGGAGAGTTAGAGTTTTCTAGATTTTGGTTCGATTAGCAATAAAAGTGTGTTTTTTTAGTTTTTTCGAAATTATTATTTTTATTTGGAATGCCGTTTCGGCGCTGCGCGATTGTAAAGCTGGGTTATGTGATCTATAAGACTAATAAAGAAGAATTACATACTAATAAAGAAAATAGCTGTGTCTGTTTGTAGTATTAAAATAACCGCCTTTCACTACATGCATATGTATGTAAACACGGTAATTATACCAAAATAACATTTATTACAATTTTGTCTCTCTGTCTGTTTGTTCCGCCTAAACCGACCGATTTAGACGCGACATTCACTGGCAGATGATGTAACAAGGAGTAAATTAGGCTGCTTTTATTTCAAAATTTAAAAAAACATGTTTTTTTAATTCAAACGCGGTCGAATCCGCGGCCGCCGCAAGTTGTAAATATACGAGTAGTTTCCGCGTTGGTATTAAAATATGGGAGTATTTGGCAGTCGAACCCAGACCCTTTGGAGTGGGAGGCTGAACTTCAAACCACTAGGGTATCGTAGCTTTAACGTTAAATAGATACGCGAATTTCATCCATATAAATTTGTTGCATGCACTCTGTTTTCGCTATTATTCCATGATCTAAATGCAAGTTTAATTTGCAAGATGACAAACTCACCTACAATAAGTACCTACCTATATATATGTTCATGAAAAAACCTTTTAATCAAATTACGTTGAATAAAAAGCATAAAAGTGTCGTGTCATATTAATTTGCAGTGTTGACGTAAGCGATTTATATACATCAAATGTTTTATAAACAAGTGAATGAAAACTACATACCTAATGTTACTATTATTTTCTTATTGAATGGCCTTCGTCGTCTAGTGGTTGGAGACATTGACTGCAAAACCAGAGGTCGTGGGTTCGACTCCCATCCAAGTAAATATATTTGTTAGATGAGCACATTTATTTATTCTGTGGCTAGGCGCATTAATAAATTATCTATATATAAATATTAATTTGAATATTTTTATGTACTGACATTGTTTTTAAATTACTCCTAAACAAACAACAAAGAAATGTGCTCATCACAAATGTTTGTCTCGCTGGGAATCGAACCCACGACCTGTTACGCAATGTCTAATCATCGACCACTAGGACAGTCAATATAGCGACAATGTAAGTAGTGTTATTTAGAAGTAGATGGCGCTACTCATAGCATGTTTATGTTAGCGTGATGTTATATAGCCTATATTATTCCTCGATAAGTGAGCTAT
>DWQT01003857.1:0-11929 GCA_018244895.1 Myscelus amystis hages | reverse complement strand
GGGCAACTATCCATACAGGTAGGCATCTATCCTCAAAAAAAGGGTTCCACGAAAAGCTAATTTCTGCAAAATCTGTAATTGATAAGTTAAGTAATAATAATAAAAAATCAACATAAAGGATTGGGCTAGCTAGGTTAGTAGAAATTATTCGTCTAAAATTAATATTATATTTTAAAAATTACATGGCTATTTCAAAAAGTGGGGCATCTATCCCGGTTTTACCCTATGTGTGATGAGCATATTTGTTTTGTGTATGTGTGTAGTGATAATATCAATACAAGTATCATACAGTATTTTACTAGCTGACCCGGCAAACGTGTCTTTGCTATATAAATTATAATTAACATCCCCGCGAACCCCTTGCAGGTGAAGTTTCATATAATCCGTTCTTACCTGACCTCTACTTGCCGAAAGGAATATCCTTACCAAATTTCAAGTCTCTAGATCTTCGGGTTCCAGAGATATCGTGATTAAGACGTAGAGTATATCGGTTGTTGGGTTTAAACGACGACCTAACTGATGTTAATGAAATGTGCTTCCAGTTTCTGAAAAAACCTCTGCCCATATAATACGTATGAAAAAAATACATGTACGTTTATTTGTTTGTATGAGAGTCTTCCGTTAGGCTCAGCAATGTAATTACATTAGATTTCATTACAATTCAATATGAGCCAGTGGTGAAATTTATTACATCGGGCTCGATGTCAATTCGTGTAGAAAGTGACATTGCGTCCATTATATCGATTTACCTCAAAACACAGATAGTATAGTAAACGCGCACTGAACACCAATATGTACAGAGTAGCCAACTATAGAGACTACGTGGAGTTCCTGTATATCCTACTAATATTATAAATGCGAAAGTTTGTATGCATATATGGATGTTTGTTACTCTTTCACGCAAGTACTACTGAACCGATTACGATGAAACTTGGCATGTAGGTAGCTGAAGACCCAGATTAACACATAGGCTACTTTTTATCCCGGAGTTCCCGAGGGATCTCGATTTAAACGGAAATAACAAGAATTTATTTTGTCTGGCGAGAATGTATGATAATAGTAATAATATCGAATCCTTTGGCTCTTGACCTTTACCTCTGAAGTATTACGTAGTACATATGTATGTTTATCAACATCCAGTTAGCATAGCAAAGGCGTTTTATTCCCTAATATGGGATGGGACCATAGTGTGAAATTATCCGTTGTTATTGTATTACTGTTATCGTTGCTCTGTGTCGCATTTGTCGGTGCGTGATAAGTGTAGGCCTATAATGACAGTTGTATGGCCTCGCGATTAAACATCTGGATGAAGCACGTTTGTGTGCCATCAATTGCCGTACACCATTTTATTAACACAGTTAGAACTTGATTTATAAATTTACGCAGCAATTGAAAGTCTTACTTCTTCTAACTTTTGAATAAAACTTTCGTATAACCAATACTGATTAATTTCAATTAATGATTAACATATAAATAAATTATAGATTTATGTAGAGATCGTGTTAATTTATAAAAAAATTATAATAAAAGTGAATATAAATTGTAATTTAATTTTGAAATTTCAATTATCACACTTCAAACTTAATGATAATAAAGTACACTAAAATTGTTTAAGCTGTCATTGATATAGTCATTTTATATAGAGAAAATAAAGATTATTTATAACTAAATAATTTACTTAAGTTCCTATTGAGCTTATCCGGGAATCAACAAAATGAAATATTCTAAATCAATAATGATTAATTAATTAATTTAACAAATTTGTCTTAATATGCCATTACACAGACACGTAAATATATTCGAATAAGATAATATATTTTATATAAATCTCAATCGCCCTCCTTGTAACGTCCATTTAGTGTAGTTAAACGTTAGTATAGAATGAACAACATAAACAGATAAAATGTTAGAATTATCAATGAATACTGTATCTATTTAGATCGAGGATAAAAGATAAGGAAACAAACAAGGAAATAATATAATCCAATATATTATTGTTCTGGTAGCAACGGAAACTCCATAGGAGATGTGGAGATAGTTTTCTAAATAAGCGCCAACCGGACTTATGAGTACCGTTAGAAAAAAACAATTGACTCTCAGAAAAATTTAAACCAGGTACAGTGGGTTCGATTCCCGTTCAATACAAAGTTTTATATGACACACATGTGTTTGTTCCGAGTTTTAAGTTATTGTTTAAGTTTGAGATCAGATTAGCTTGTGCGGAAATGAGATAGATTGTTAATGGTTTAATGAAAATGAATGCTTACTAAAAACATGATATCAGAATTTACACAAAATTAAAAGGAGAATCTATAATATACGAGTTCAAGTGAAAATAAAAGCTGTCCTATGCTACTGTTGCGTGTATTCTTCTCTTTAAAATAACACACAAAAGTATTTCTTAAATCGTTGTACGAAACGATTTTTTTTTAATTTTTGAAATGGCCTAGACTTTGGCAACATCATCTGATGGAAAGGGATAATGTGGCTTATGAATGCTTGCTTGCTTAATAATGTTTAATAAATGCCCATTCACTCTACGTTCAAAAAGTCCTAGTTAACAATTTTCTACGGAAACAGACGGAGCTGGTAGTATTTATATTAAAAAACACACATCTGCCGTTTATTTATTTACACAAAAAAGATGTGTCTCAAAATTAACATAAAAGTGTGTCTCGATTTAAATTTTTATTTGCGAACCCTACAACACTTGTTGATTGGCCTTGTTGCATTAGAAACCGCACAGCTTGTGTTACGGATTGGCAAGTAAATAGGTATTTTAGTGTAATGTCCAGAATCTCACGTCCTATACGGGTGGTTGTAGGTAATATCAAACGCCACAAACTTTTATTGGTGAAAAGATTAAGTACCAATATTCTATTTTATACATTTATTTTGTCACATATAATTTTGTAAGTGCAGCAAAATATAATTAATTTACTCGTAATACAAAGACATTTAAAGATGTTACAGTTTAGTTCAGATCGAACAATATTTTCAACAATTTTTTCCACAATTTCCATTGCTCTACTTTTGAGCACAAGTTTTCACTCACAATTAATATCATCGTTATATATTGATATCATAACTAATAATACATTTAGGGTACATACTTACGTAGGGTAAACACTTAAAAGGGTAAGGTATAATTTATTATAGTTTATAGGAGTTACACGTATGAACAGATTTCATATACTCCCAGCGACATGTCTAAACAGGTCTTTCACATAAGCACCTAGATGTATCTACTGTTCATTATACTGGATTTTACCCATTTGCGGGGAAGTGAGACACATTAGTCGTGCGGTGCAACTGGAGCGATACACTTGTTAAATTGAGTGAGAACCGGGCACGTGTCTACTAATGTAAGGTGCAGACCGCAGCGATGTGTCCGATCATTATACAGGCATTAGATGACCAATGATTGAAAATAATATTAATACAAAGACATTTATTTACACAAATATGGGTACATTTAAAGATGTTACAGAAATATTACTTCAATCCATATTTAGGAGATGCACTTATTATTAAAACAATTGTTTATTATTAAGTAACTATTATACTGCAATTAACTTATATTTAGGTAGAATATTCAAAATCAAATCAAAGCCACCTGGTACCAAACATTGCACATATTATATGGGAATTTTTAGAAGAACTGGGGCTTATATCTATTATCACAACTAATATTATCAACGGTATTAGCTCTAAATTAATGTTATATATTATATACGAAATGCACACATATCACACCGCGGTCAAAGGTTGTGTAAAGAGAATACGAACCGTGGGACAGATCGCGTATCTTACAAACAAATTGCTTTTGTGATGGAACGGAAGGTTAGAAAGAAAGTTGTACTTTAATGGCTACGGGGAAAGCAAAAAATATATTGCTGAAACACGCTTCCTGTTCATAATATTAACTCAATTTACCAATAAATATTGCTGACGTAATCGTTACCGTGAGGTGGATAATAGAATGACAAAAAGGTAATGAGGGGAGCGGGAAAAGGTAAAAAGGTAAGGGTAAGGTAAGTTAAGGTCAATGTCCACAAACCTCCAACCCGTGGCTGGGCGTGTTATAATTTCTTAACTCTCCCCCCCCCCCCCCCCTTTCTCCCCCCCTCCCCTCTGACTCTCTCTCTCTGTCTCTCTCTCTCTCTCTCTCTCTATGTAATTTTTAATTGAATTAGTGCTAATTAACGGTACATTAGATTGTGTAACAATTGCAACCTGAATGTGGCGATGTATTATAATTAATTGTTGCCTTTTTAACGCTTTCCCTGGATCCTCGGGCACGCCACGAAGTCAGGGTCGCTACCGTTCTCCAGATGGGTAAGGAACTGTACGGTTGTGTTATTTGTTATAGCTTTAAAATTGACATTGTTAACAATATGTAGCACCAACAATATTACAAACACTTCCTTATTATACCTCTATTGTTTGTGATTTGACGGGAAGAAGGATGGAACAGGATAATACGACATTAAAATTGTTTCATTCGTCGATACAAAAATGTTCAAAATTCAAAACGACACCGAATTGTGTCTATATATAAAACAAACCAGTAATAC
Organism: Myscelus amystis hages; assembly: GCA_018244895.1. Taxonomy (NCBI): domain Eukaryota; kingdom Metazoa; phylum Arthropoda; class Insecta; order Lepidoptera; family Hesperiidae; genus Myscelus; species Myscelus amystis. The sequence continues at coordinate 7,352 of DWQT01003857.1, read as the reverse complement.
TTAGCCGTGTCTATGATATCATTTCGAGCGAGCGCGGGTTAAGGAGTGCGCTCGTAAATATCAATAAATACACACAGTGACTCAAGTATTTGTTACACAGCTGTGTTAAATTGTAATTATTATCCTTATGAGACACGCGTTGGCACTGTAAGGCTATGTGTTCACTGCTACTATTTCGCCTTCAACCCAGTCGAACGCCATAAAGACATTGGAAGCACACTGTGGTAAATGGAGCAAAAAACAGTGTTGGTACGCGACTAGGCTTTGAAATTCATTTTCAGGCGAAATCACCAGTGTCGCGTGCATTGAGAATTTGGTTGATAGGCGACACGGTGACATAAAGTGGCACTGAGCGCTGCGCCTAATAAGGCGGATGACGCCATCCAAAATATAGTAGTTCAAAAGATCGCGTGCATTTTTTTCCCCCGTTGACGTCATGTGGGAATCGTCATTGGAGGTTTTCGAATTGTAAATAATTCAATACAAGCAACGTGAACACAATAACAGCTAAAGATCACACGAGTCAATAAATATTAGCGTGTGGGCGCAGGACCGGTTTCCGCGAGACTCCTCGCCAGTTGTTGTCGCTGCAATGTGCTCGACTGATCTCTGTTGAGAAACAAATGATTGACTTACCATTAGGTAGTATGGATTATGTATTATGCGCTCCTAGAGAATTACCTTTGACGCCATGCTTGTGTCATGTTATAAACGTTGCAACGACACTGTTCAGAATGAATGTTAAATCAAAGGATAGAATAATAAAAGAATTCTAATATTAGAATGTATTACTCATTACGTCACAAACGAAAACACTCCTTTTGAAATATAATGTAGGTAATAAAGACATTAATTACTTTGCCCGAAGATCGCATACGAAGTTTTAGTGAAATCGGGTGAAGTTCGTCGGATAAGGAACGAATGTTCGTATTGTAATTTTAACGTCTGGACCTCCTTTCGCGTTGCAGGTGATGCAGCAGGACGTCAAGAAGGAGAACCCGCTGCAGTTCAAGTTCCGCGCCAAATTCTACCCGGAGGACGTCGCCGACGAGCTCATACAAGAGATCACGCTCAAACTCTTCTACCTTCAGGTACCGGCTATTTACGTTCAGAACGTTTCATCTACCCTCAATAATTCATTCATATAGAATTGCTCAGGCCTTAGGATTACAATAAAAGGCAAGTCGACAGTTATTTATATTCAATTATATTCAATTTTTTTCACTCTTTCTAGTGGTCCACTGCTGGACCGGGTCTCCTCATTCGGGCCATATATTCAATAATATTCGAACCGGCTCGCTAGGCGGCCGGTACGTGGCACCGATGAAGTCCCCTGATATGTTATTTATCTGTTCCCAATCTGAAATGGGTGTGAGCATCCAACAGCACTACTAGGCCTGTTGATGACGTCAGTCCAGCCATATGTAGAATGTCGTTGTACGAGTGTCGCGCCCGTGCAGGTGAAGAACGCGATCCTGTCGGACGAGATCTACTGCCCGCCGGAGACGTCGGTGCTGCTGGCGTCGTACGCGGTGCAGGCGCGCCACGGCGACCACAACCCCACCGCGCACGAGCCCGGCTTCCTCGCCAACGACCGCCTGCTGCCGCAGCGCGTCACCGACCAGCATAAGGTGAACACACGCGCACACACACACACACACATACACACACGCACACATGCACACATGCACGCATACAACCAAGACGCAATAAAACAAAATAAATCTATCACCGCCATAAATACGATTGAATGAATATAAACGCCAATATATTTTTTATTTATTCAAGCTGATTAGCGACTAACTTCAGACTGCTGTTTCGTGACTGCAACCGCTGCAACTTCATACTGTTACTTTAAAAAAATTACGAATCTTAAAATTTCACTCTCATCAATTTTTCATAACGCGCCTAAAGAAGTATAACTTCAATAAAAAGATGTAAAATGTTCTATTCACACACACACACACACACGCGCACGCACGCTAATACGCGCGCACACGCTCGTACGTACGAATGCCCGTACAAAATTAAAGACGTTCTCGGCCGCCTCACGTGCTCGTCGTTACCGTGATACAGATGTCGCGCGAGGAGTGGGAGCAGAGCATCACGAACTGGTGGCAGGAGCACCGCGGCATGCTGCGCGAGGACGCCATGATGGAGTACCTGAAGATCGCGCAGGACCTGGAGATGTACGGCGTCAACTACTTCGAGATCCGCAACAAGAAGAACACCGAGCTGTGGCTGGGCGTGGACGCGCTCGGCCTCAACATCTACGAGAAGGACGACAAGTCGGTTCACACTGCATTCGCTTTGAGCCTAACCATAACAGTAGCTGGTAGTCTTAGGACAATTTCACACAAAGTCAGCTAGTCGATAGCAGATGAATTCTATTTTAATAGAAATTTGCTCATTATATTTAGTGATTTCTGTTTAATCGTCTTAGGACAATTTCACACAAACTCACTCACCAATCCTAAACTTATTGTATGAAGGTCAGGGAGTTGGTAGCAGGTGAATTCGATTTAATAGAAATTTGCTCATGTATTTAGTGATTGCTGTTTAATCGACATTCATCCAGTAACTATTCCAGTCCACAATACGGCATCGATCAGCTGTTTTCAAGTGGCCCGTTAATTCAATGAAAGTATTAGCCGATAATCCGGCGCCATCGAGATAAGATAAACACACCCCCGAGCCCGGCTCACTTCAATTTCGTTTCATTCAATCAAGTCATTTCATAGTTAGATAGATATATGTATACGATACACTTGACAATCGGTGGAATTGTATGGACATAGCTGCTAGTGTGGTTTGATTTAAATATGGATTGTTTTGATCCAAAAATCTAAAAGCCTGGCTGTAAGAGTAGGTATTTTAGTAATAGATTGACCGACCCGAAGGTCAGATGTGGGTGTAATGACCAAGGTATGAATCCCACTGAGTGCAAATTAAACTGTGATCACATAAGGACTTTTCTGTCTATTTGGGCATTATATTACCTAAAATACAGTTCTATATGTAAATACAAATTTGATATTTATCCTCTTTTATGACTCCTAATATAATGGTTATCATAAAATTGGATAAACAGTAAATTTGCACAAGGAAAATGACAAAATAACCTGAAAATGAATATGTGTCATTAATTAATGTGGTCATCATCGTACCGCACCCTACGGGTGTACCGGCGTAGCGGTGGGGCGACATAGCGTAGAGTAACAGCCGTGTCGTTGTCGCGGCAGGCTGACGCCCAAGATCGGGTTCCCGTGGTCGGAGATCCGCAACATCTCGTTCAACGACCGCAAGTTCATCATCAAGCCGATCGACAAGAAGGCGCCCGACTTCGTGTTCTTCGCGCCGCGCGTGCGCGTCAACAAGCGCATCCTGGCGCTGTGCATGGGCAACCACGAGCTGTACATGCGGCGCCGCAAGCCCGACACCATCGACGTGCAGCAGATGAAGGCGCAGGCGCGCGAGGAGAAGCTGGCCAAGCAGGCGCAGCGCGACAAGCTGCAGCTCGAGATCGCGGCCCGCGAGCGCGCCGAGCGCAAGCAGCAGGAGTACGAGGACCGCCTGCGCCACATGCAGGAGGAGATGGAGCGCTCGCAGGTACCACCGCCGCCGCCGCCGCCGCCGGCCGTGCTGCCAACTCGGGATATTGTAACTGTTGATGTGTGGGAGACTCTTGCGTAAAAAGCGGGACATAGTAATGAACGTATCTCTTCAGAAGTTTTTTATTAAATATTTATCTTTTTATTTTTCACTTTTAAATTCCGTTCACATGACAAGAAGACAAAAATAGTCGTAGAAATTTTATTATGGTATTCTAAGTTGGAGTTATCCCCGAAAGCGGGACTGAATCTGCCCCGCGCGGGCGTATAGTGTCGGGACGTCTGGCGACACTGACTACATGATACGTATATGGTTATTCGGAATATGTCGTATAATACATGTCTCCGCAGGCCAATCTCCTGGAGGCGCAGGACATGATCCGGCGGCTGGAGGAACAGCTGCGCCAGCTGCAGGCCGCCAAGGAGGAGCTGGAGGCGCGCCAGAACGAGCTGCAGGCCATGATGCAGCGCCTGGAGGAGACCAAGGTAGGTGTCGTCGTGGTGAAGTTGAAGTGCAAGAGAATATTCTACTGTGTGATCTATGTTCAGATGTAGAAAGTGTGGGTTAATTATTGTTTTTCTTGAAATTCACCATAATGCATACATAACCATCACACCAGCTCCATAACGGGGTAGCCAAAAAGCACCGAGTGCCAAATATCTCTGTCCTTACAAATCTACTGTGCTTCATCCACATCTATCACTGTATGGTTGTATTTGATAAAAAATATTGTAGTTGGAAAGTTGCACCATGTAGGTAGATGTGTCAGGTGAGTTTATTGGGAAAAAAGTACATATCTGTGAAGGAGAATTCATTGGTGTTTCGTATATAAATGTTTGCGATTCAGTAGAGTGAGTGACGAGGTAGCGGCGCAAATGTTGTTTCGTCAGAACATGGAGGCGGCCGAGCGCGCCAAGCTGGAGGAGGAGATCCTGGCGAAGCAGGAGGAGGTGTCGCGCATCCAGCAGGAGGTGGAGCTGAAGGACGGCGAGACGCGGCGGCTGCAGGAGGAGGTGGAGCTGGCGCGGCGCCAGCAGGACGAGGCCGCCGCCGCCTTGCTGGCCGCCACCACGCCGCAGCACCACCACCTGGCCGAGCGCGCCGCGCCGCGCCCCGAGCAGGACGGCGAGCACGACGCCGACGGCGACGCGGGCTCCGACGGCGCCTCCGACTCGGGCGGCGGCGAGCTGGCGCGCGGGCCCGACGACCTCGTCGACCCGCTCGCCGAGCGCCGCACGCTGGCCGAGCGCTCCGAGCGCCTGCACAACCAGCTCAAGGTCTGCCGCCCCCCTTGTGAACAGTACACGATCACAGTACCACCAACACCGGAGTACACTTGAGGATCAGTTAAATAGGATATAACTGCGCTTCTCTCCACACTCAATATTCTTATTTTTAAGCTATTAACAAACGATTATTTTAAATATCTCTGTACCACTACCACCGGTGTCAATCGTAACATAACAGGCCCCATTCGTGAGATAACAATTCTAAACTCAAACAAAAACACAACTTATAGGTCACCTTACGAGTATTGAGATGTTCACGATCAATTTATAAACGTCGTAAGCGTGTAAAGACGTGTGACCGAACCGCGACGTTCCCGTTCCGCAGGCGCTGAAGCAGGACCTGGCGCAGTCCCGCGACGAGACCAAGGAGACCGCCATGGACAAGATCCACCGCGAGAACGTGCGCCAAGGCCGCGACAAGTACAAGACGCTGCGCGAGATCCGCAAGGGGAACACCAAGCGCCGCGTCGACCAGTTCGAGAACATGTAGGCGGCGGCCCCGCCCCGCGCCGCGCCCCCGCCCCCGCACGCGCGTTGCTCTACCGGATAGCCACGACGCCGCGACAGATCTCCCTATTCGAAAGACGCTCTACACTGGGATGTAGACACCCTAAATACGTTCACTTTCAACCAGCGACTCGTCTGGAATTCGGTACACATGTTAATTGAGATTTTTGTCGTTGTCGAAACGCTTCCCCGGGGAGATTTATCCGGTTATCCAGTTGTCCGGATTCACATCACTATAAACCTTTGCTGTTGGTCACAAAAGCGGTTGTGCCTCATCGTCTCGCAAATCTATCGGGCGTAGACTGTGCTCCATAGATTTAACATCAGGTGTGTTATTTGTTAGAGCAACGTTTGGTCGGGTTCATTGGCAAAAAAAATAACACGGAAAGTACGAACTTCCTAATAGAGTTAAAGGACCTCTAAAATGTACCCCTAAGTATATTAACTTTTTGAAACTGTATTAGAAACCGTGTGCTGTTATAATAATATACACATTTTTGAAATGTATTTAATATAATATGGCTATTGAATATCTATTTTATATGTAAACCGTGTTGCGAGATGTTGTGGGAGTCGTTTCATAGGAATGTGTAAGTGGCGAACTGTGCGATGAGCGCTGGTGAGCGACGATCGGCGAGGACGAGCGAGCGTGCCGAGGGCGCGCCCGCTCTACTCGGTCTGAGCCTTGAGAGTGGACCTAACAATACTCCTTTCCGTCTGAAATAATTTATATTATCCTTAAAAGTGAATCGGCCTTTAAATAAAAATACACAAGCGTTGTGTATTCAGTTTTCTACCAACAATATTGTTCAAATTGTAGGTTCAGTCTCAGCGTCAGCCGCGTGGGCGCGCGGCCCCAGCGGTCGATGTGTTCTGATGCGGGCTAGGGACAGATATACAATTGTAGTCTTACGGGCGAAGGTTATAATTGTAGCGAAGCGGTCCGGCGGCCGCGCGAGCGAGCGCCGGGAACAAATCGGTGGAGTAAACGATTCGATTACTGACCGGTTTATTTCGAGACGCGGAATTTTCCATATTTTCACACACCGTCCAGGCAATATTTTCCTCCGTCGCGCCGCGCGGCGGCCGCCCCGAGCCGCCGCGCGGGGAACGTAACGAGAAGGGTGCTTGATGTGTTTAACTGTCGGATCCGTCGGGCGCCGTAGTCGGGACTATAAGTGTAAATATTGATTATTACTTAATAGTAATTTTATTTTAGACTATAATGTGCTATAATAACCGAATATGTATACACGGCGCGCGCGCGGCCGGGCGGGCGGCGCGCCCGCGGCCGGCGGCGCGCGCGCTGCGAACACACAATTGTTTTTATTATTATAATTATTTATAAGCTATTTTGGATTTTATTCGGTAACTGTGTTATATTCGTGTCGGGAGCGTATCTCGTGAGTCATAAATTGAAGCCGGTGCGCGCGTTCAAATGATGATTAATTTTTTTTAATTCTTAGTAGGATCGTAATAATGTAGTCGGCCCGTCGACGACCGCGCGTCGGTCGCGGGGCGGCGCGGGCGCTGCGGGCGCGGCGCCGGCGTGTCAGACACCGCTAGGGCCGCGAGAGGGCGACGACCCTTATTTATTTTTATAATCATTTATATTCTAGATATAGGAGTATACCGTCGATTCCGCGCCGGCCGTCGACCGACTGCCGGCCTGCAACCGTTTTCGAACCCTCCTGAACAAAATTCTAAATAGCTCCTAAAATATTGAATTGTATGCTTATAGGATGTGTATAATGTTAATTTGTAAGTGAGTAAAAGGCATTCCATAAGTTACAATGCGGTGGCGATTACTTGGTTTCTTGTGAGTTAAATTGAAAAATAAAAAAAATAGTTGCAATAACTTGTACGTGTTTTGTTTAAACATAAGTGCCATCCGTCGCATGTCCCCGGTCAGGGCCCGCGCGGGCGCGGGGCGGCGCCCGGGCC
>DWQT01003856.1:0-11929 GCA_018244895.1 Myscelus amystis hages | reverse complement strand
TAGTGTAGTTGACAAGTTTCCGTCACGTTTGACATTTTCATATACACTGCATCGCGTTTTAATGCATAAAATGAGTTGTATGTGGAAAATTCCGTATAAGTGTAAACAGTACAGACATTAATATCTGACATTTATGGTACAATTTCTGTCGTAGTCTGAACGTACCATAAGTCGACAATTTCGTTGCACGAAAATTCTTGTTATAATAGAAAACAATCCGAAAACATCTGACTAACAGGCCGCGGAAGAAAACAAAAAGAACACTTCGCTATGTCAAGGTTTACGCGCTAACTAAAGATAAGTCTATTGTTCTAACTCACGATAAATCGAGTCTGGGAATCGAACCCACAATGAACCATTGACGCAACGTTTGCGCAACCGCCAGTCTGACTGAACGAATTTGCGTAGTTTGGAAATTCTGTGCCAGCGTTAATGGCTATGTGCACGATTAACTTAAGACATCTATAAATTACTTCGGAAAAAAATATATTCTAGTCTGTATAAGTCTACTTTGAAACAGTCAATTGTTTTTCGTAATTCTCCTACCGACTTTACGTGTCTTCAACTGTGACATTTTGAATTGAAGCCACACATAGGACGTGCTTTTTATCTATCTTTATATATCTGTGTCTCATTTTTCAAAGGACTTGACTTTCAAAACACAAAGGACTTGTCCTTTATCTACCTGTATCTTGGTCTCTGTCTCATATTATCAAACATAATTTAGATAGATCCAAAGAGACACATTTGTACTTTATCATTTCCTTTGTGTCTAATTTTGTCAAACATTAACTTACCCAAAGAGACAAAGGATTCCTTTATCTATCTTTATGTCTGTGTCTCATTTTTTAAACATTTTTTTTATCCGAAGAGATACAAGACTTGTGCTTTCTTTATCTTTTTGTCTCATGTCACGTTACATTTATTGCAAAAAAAAATTAGCATGAAATAGACGTATTTTTATTTGTTATCTTTTCTGTTTCCAGATGTTACGGTGGTGTGTTCTTCTGGCGCTCTGCGCGCTGGCCACGGCCGACCCGGCGTCCGAAAACCAGCCAAGATACCGTGGGTTTCTATATATAATCTATCGTAAACATTTATTATATTACGAATATAGTCCACATACTTCGATATTAAAGTTTTCTAGGATTGAATGAGCTTAGTGGCTCAATTCTGCTTCTCACGCGCGATAAATTACAAAAGTTGCGTTATTATACCATCACGCCAGGTCTCTGACGGGGTAGGCAGGTAAATATTTAGGATTTATACCAATTTCAAAAATATTCCTGAGTCTGAATCCAATTAGGGACAAGACTCATATTTGGGTACAAACGGAGTTTAATAATTCACTGTAACGCCACAAACGAATATCGTCTCTATATTATTAACTAACCGAAGTAATATTTATATTAGAACCTAATTACACATAACACATATAATCGCGTGTTACAAATTACAGCTTACGTGTAAACGTTTTAAAATGTAAATTTATAATAAATGTTTGTGTTGTAATTAAAATTATGTGAGGTGTGATATGAAAAAAGTTAAAGGCATATTTAAAATATATTTTTCTGAATGTTTTACAGAAATAAGAAAACGAGTTAGGACCGGTATGTACTCTGCGTTCAGGTGTTTTATTAAAATACAAGGCTTGTTCATTATATACCTTGAATAATTTAAATTAAATAAAAAAAAATTGTTAATAATTTTATTTTTTTTAATAATTTTTTTTTATACTTTTATATTTATTAACTTTTGAATGATTCCTGTTCTTTACATTATTTTTAATTTCGAAAATATTTTGAAAAAGCACAAGCCTTGTACCAAACCTAACCAGCTCAGCACAACCATATCACAAATGACTTGGCATCAATTACCGCCTGGCCCTAGACTGTTTATACATACTCTATGCTATGCACGAAACACTGATGCTAGTACTCTAATTAAATTTCACCATTTTATCATTTAAGCGTCCCAGCAATCTCTATGGTCATTTAAGGGTCATTCACCTTAACATACGTCATATATTATTATCTTTATAAACTTCTTTAATAGATACAATCTAATATCCCAGTTTATTGCTCTGGTCTCAACAGACTAGTAATGACCAGAAAATACTCGTACAAGTATACTGGTGCTAACCATTGACCAAGGAAGAAAGAAAATGGTTTATATATTGAATACATTGACACAATAATTACAATACAATTTTGAAATGTATGTAATGATTATGATTTAATGATTGTTGATGTAATATTTCCTATGATGATTCACTATGAACGATTTCTATGAAAAATAGCGACACTTGAATTCAATAACAACCAGAATTTTTTATACCTATACAATAGGGGTAGAATTCAAATGTACTTGGATATATGATTCAATTAATTGAATTAATCGAATATCTTTTTTGAAACTGGAACAAGCATTGCTTTTCGAAATCAGTCACATTGAATTCATTATAATTTTCTTAAACCGTTACACAGTCATTTGTCGCACCAATGTTTATTACTTTACTACAGTTTGATTAACAAGGAAGTATTAGATTGGTCTGTTGGTCTAGCGGTTGGAGACCCTGACGGCTAAAGCCTAGGTACGATTCCCAAACAGAATAAGCAATTGAATATGCGCAATGTATGTACTCGTATGTTTAGTAGCCGTGGGATATTCGAGCTGCGGCTGGGTTTGATTCTCTTCCAGGGCAATTACTTGTGTACCTATTAAGCCGATATTATGTGAAATTATATAAATAATATTTACTTTTCTTTAGTCTCGAATTTCATCAATCCTATGATGAAAATAATTCTCGAACTATTTCTCTAACTGTATTTAATTTCATGATGCTGTGTATATATTGTAAAAAAGATCGACAAGTCTTCCAAACTGTTGTCTTATAAATATCTATTCCTACAAATCTCTTGTAATGTTTCTTTCACAAACCATTCCTACTAATAACTCCTTTATATAAGAAATTGAGAACTAATAACTCCTTTATATAAGAACTATAAGAAATTGATTCTTAAAGTTCTGTAGAATTTCTTGTTTTCTAATACTTGTATTTAGTTATTTTCTTTGGGTATCATTCTTTGTAATCTGTAGATTCTTTTATTTGTGGTCTCTATATTGGTTTCTGATTCCTTTTTATAATAACATTTACCTATGTACTTCCTCTAGTGATATTCTTTGGACTTTTTGGTTTCAAGGACATTTTTATGAGTATATCCATCCCTTTTACTTGTATAGAAATGTATATTGACTTCTCACTTATGACATTGTACATTATTTGCTTGTTCTTCGAAGACTTAAGTTTTTTCTGATTTTTATTCACACGGTTTATACAAATTAATATTAATATGTGTGCATGATACAGCGGTTTCATTTGAGTAAAATTAATTTAAATTCATTTGATGTTTTTTTCCCATTGTAAGTTTATTGGAGCATGTAAGAACATTTAGTACATCCTAGTTTGGTCAAATTCTGGATACAAGAAACTAATGGTTACTAATAATTCCTATTGGTTCATATTAATTGCGACTGGTTGAATTATTCTGAAATTAACCAATTAAAATGGTGTTTACAACGAGTCTATTTCATCGCGTCATTGGGTTGGAAACTGGGTGGAACGGTGATGGTGATCACTGATGATCTTCCTCACGATGAGATGGTTTCCAGCCGACCTGCAGTCAGGACAGCAGGCAGATGTAGACGAGATGGTCGGGAACATTCTGCAATGGATTCAAGGGTTGTACCAGCAGAAGAATAGGAAAGGTCCGTTGTACTCATGCCCGAACAACTATATAAACCAAATGCAACGTAATTTCCAAACACCCATTTTTCAGGGAAAATTTAAGAAATTACAAATGAGGGAACTTCTATTATGACTTTTTATATTTTTGACTGACCTACTGGTTCAGTGTTAAGCAAACCTGACCGCTAAGACGGCGGTTGTCGGTTTGATTTCCACCCACGACAAATATTTTCAAGATCTGTTAAACATTTTTATACGAAGGTTACCATCAGCTGTTGGATTATCACAAAACAGGGTCACATCAGGAGCAGATAACCGTGTGTGTGTTTGTCTCCAAATACTATCATGATTAAATCATGTTTGTTTTTCTCATACAGTGTGTAATAAATATTCAAGTTCATATTAACTTATACCTATATATAAGATCTATAATTACTGTATAATTATAATTATTTAATGAACTGTGTCACATCATACCACATTCCATTTCACAAAAAGCAAAGCTAGCACGCGACTTTTCCTTTAACGCAATATACTATGCACAATCACTTCACACAAGGTAACAGGTTTAAAAAAAAAATCAATGTCCTAACATTAATATGTTCCATTTTCAAATTGCAGCTCGTCAGTATTTCGGGGGCAAACCGGAAAAGCCAAGACCGTTTGAGCCAGCTTCGTACTTGCCACCAACGGGCTACCCTCCTGCGGGATCTCGACCAACACCTTCGTATAACGAAGGACCATCGACGAATCCATCTTATCAACCATCCAATCAACCTACGTATCAACCATCCCCATCCGACCAACCGACTTACCAGCCCAGCCAGCCTCCATACCAACCGAGCAGACCATTCCAACCGAGTCAGGTGACGTCACCTAGTCAACCTTCACAGTCGTCTCAGCCGACTTACCAGCCAAACCAGCCTTCTCAACCTTCATACCAACCCAACCAGCCATCACAACCTAACTACCAACCCGATCAACCGGACTATCAACCAAATGCACCATCCTATCAACCTAGTCAGCCAACACAGCCATCATACAATCCCAGTCAACCATCTTATCAACCTAGCCAGCCAACCCAAACATCGTACCAACCTAGCCAACCGCCGTACCAGCCTTCCCAGCCGTCATACCAGCCTTCTCAACCTTCACAACCGTCATACCAGCCTTCTCAGCCATCTCAACCTAACTATCAACCGAGTCAACCGACCTCACCTTCAGATGAAGCTACATTACCACCATACGAACAAACCCAGCCGCAACAACCCGATGCCCAACCAGACTCGGAAGAGCAGCAACCGCAACCACAACCGCAACCGCAGCCAAATCCAGAGGACGACGACCGTCACCCGCCTCACATACACGACATCACAGTCGACTGCGGCAAAGAGATGATGACGATAAACATCGAATTCAACAAAGCTTACAACGGTATTATCTATTCCCAGGATCATTTCAATGAACCTGATTGTGTTTACGTGAGAGAGAACTCGAATCAAGTGAAATATTCATTTACGGTTAGCTTGAACACTTGCGGAACTAGGTTCTTCAGTGATTTCGAAAACGAAGGCCAAGCGTATCTGGAGAATGTTCTGGTGTTGCAAAATGAGCCCGGTATACAAGAAGTGTGGGACCATATACGCAGGGTTAGGTGTCTTTGGGAAGGGAGTCTGACTAAGCAGCTGGTGTCTTCCCTCAGTGTGGGAATGCTGAACCAGATTACAAGTAACTTCAGCGGGGATACCGCAATGGCGAGATTGGACATCCAAACTGGCAAAGGTCCGTTTGCTCCTGAAGCTAACGGCTTAGTGAAAATTGGGGATACAATGACTTTAGTCGTGTCTGTAACAGGAGATGCAGGATTCGATATCCTTGTAAGGGAATGCATCGCTCGCGACTCCGATAGCCATCACGTCGTTCCACTAACTGATAGCAACGGCTGCGTGTTAAAACCCAAGCTGTTCGGCGCTTTCCAGAAGACAAAAGACACAGGGAACACTGGAGCGTCAGTGATTGCGTTCGCTTATTTCAACGCGTTCAAGTTTCCTGACGAGATGGACCTGATAATTCAATGCGAGGTTGAGTTGTGCAAGACGGACTGCGACATGTGTCCAAACCCCGGCAGTGTTGAGCCGAGGAGAAAGAGACGAGATGTAATTCATCTCGGGAATAGGACGGTAGAACCAGTGACGACTATCGGTAAAGGTTTGAGGGTCGTCTTTGCTGAAGACCTGCCGGTTGAATCCAGGTTTTGTATATCACAATCAGCGGCCATGTGGGGCGGTTTGCTGGTCCTCGGGGCCTCCTTGCTAAGCAGTCTCTCTGTATCCTTCTGTTGGCATAGATCTCGAGGTTCTGTTAAGTTTACATAGAAATATATTTTGTTATGTATGAAGTTTGAACATGAGTTGATACAATTAGTCCTAGAGTATCTGAAGTGTAGTAGTCGTTTGATGGTTTACATTCTAAATGTCGACTTTGGTTATGCAACCAGAATTATACAATGCTAAATGCTATACTATCAGAATATGCGTGATATCTCTTGAGTGTCCGCAGTTATTCATAACTTGACTTTAACTAATTTATGCTTCTAGATTATTCTCTGTAATTCATAGTCTAAAATAAAATTGTAATATGTGTAAATTTAGAAAACTACAATTTACGGTTTTTAAAACAATGTTTTATCTAGAAGCTAATCAATTATTTTTAATGAACTTAATAATAATATTTTTTAGTTGATGTAAATTAATGATTTAAATTAATTTAAATACATTAAAAAACCTTTATTCAGAAATTCATGAATAATACACAATTTTATACTGTATTTTTAATTAACTCCATAGTCGAAGTTTGCCTAAAAATACTGTAGAGAAAGGAATATTATTGTATTAACATTTTTTTACAATTGTCATACATTATGATTAAATGTCAAATATGTTGATTAATTATATCGATATAAATTTTATAGCGACACATTAAGTCGATTTATCAGAATTAATTTTACATTGTTAGTCAATTATTTGTACAGCTTTTCGTTGTTAATCTAACACTGCCAATATTTTTTCTTATACTACCTTTTAGATGTAATTAAATAGTAAACGGAAGTTCATTAATTTAATTTTAAAATTAAAGAACGCAGTGAAAAAGAACCGGAAATAACATATACTTAAAGTGTCAATCTAATAAAGTATGGCTACTTAAAAGACCCATCACAATAATAAGTTGAGTTCCGAAAATGTATACTGATTATTATTGTTAGTTAGTCTACTTTTTAGAGACAACAATTTCCTTATATTTTATAATAAAGCGTGCAAAGTTAGATACTTTGCATACATGGTTTCTCTATTTAACCCGATTCTTAAATATTTCTAGTGCATAACGGAATGTTGTAAAACATTGAGAAATTTAACAACGGATGGAATAAAGATTTAACTAAACGGAAATTTAACATCCAATCGGGGAATTAGCTCGAACGATGAATATATGTAACTATTTAACGCATCTGTTAAATGCTGGGCCTTTATTTATTTAATTAGTGCATTTGTGAAAACGATTAGTCCTTGAAATGGTATTTAAACAATTTTCAACATCAACAAAACAGAAATCCAAAATGCGTCTACATTTAATCTAGTTGTAACGCTTCAATTACACAAATGAACTTAATGACAATATTTTATGTAAATGTATAAATGTATCCTAAATAAAATATTTATAATACTCATCGCGGATGAAAATACTTAACTATTTTAATTTTAGTATCCATCTAAAATATTCGAATAAAAAAAATCGAATAAAAATGTAAAAAACTTTGACTTCTATTTATGTTTCCTAGCATAACATACATACGTCTACGTCTTTAGTGCAAATAGTTAATAACTAACTGTAAATATTAGTTAAGTTAAACTGTATGAGCGAATAAACGTTTTTATATTATACGAGAGCAGTTTTATTTTATATATTTATATAATGTCAATAACAATTTTCTTCAACATCCAATTTTAATTTTAAAACTAATTAACTTATTATATTAAAGTTTTGTTAATTATAATTTTAATTGTACTATTCATTGTCCAAAATCTGTAAAAGTGTACATGTCATTGGTGCAATCAATTACACGCACAACAATATTGTATAAAACAACTTTTTGTCAACTGTGATATCATTTAAAACCTTACGCGCTTTGTTCAGTAATCATTTTAATTACGCCAGATTTATTTTATCAAACTGCCACGTTGGCACGCTTGAAGTGTACAGATGAGAAGAAAAGTGTCAATTGAATTAAATTTCACCTGACTATCATAAGGAGCTTTAGTTGGATGCTCTTGTCTTGTAAAACAGTCAGGGAATACTGACTATTGACTATAATATTGACTTTATAAAGATATTGACTATTTTGTGACTTCTGAACTATAAAGCTTTTCTTAAAACTTATCTAAATTTCTTACGGGATGTTAATACGATAGAGGTGTTAAGTTTTGATACAGTTGACTAATTTTTAATTATGAAAGCTTTTAATTATATCGACTCTGTTTCGAACACAATTTGTCTGTCACTACTTTTCAAAAATTAAAAACAGTGTAAATGAATGGATAAGAATTGAGTTGTAGCCGTTTAAGTAATGCTTATGTCTTGAATGTACTTATTTTTTGTCCCCTGAAACAGTATTGGCCGCAATTTGCTTTGGCTAAATTTACCTTAAGATTGTTATTTATCTCTAAGCCATGCCTATCACTATTTCGCTAACTGTTTCATTTATTTCATTATTACAGTATATCATTAAAGTAATCTGGTTCAGTTCTTTTAATGTCATTTATAAGCAATCAGCAAGATTAATTTTAGTAAATCTTGAAAAATAGAGGTCCTAATATACCGCCTTGCGGTACACCTGCTTTTTGTAATAGGTACTGCCATTAATCTTTCGGTATCGATCTGTACCTTATAATACTGCCTGCACAGCTTAAAAAAGGAAGATTTTTGTTAAACCTTCAGCACTGTCATATAGATAGGCTGTTTTCGAATTCTGGAGAAAACAGCTTCAGCATTTTAAAAAAATCGCATGACTGTGTTATATAACATTATATGCTACATAATAATGTTTTATATACCAGCCGTTATAGTCGTATGAAAATACGTTTACTATCTATCGCATGTTTGATGAGATTTACCACTTCTAGGGTAAACGCTATAAATGTTGGCTAGCGTTTAGTTTCAACATTTACGGTGTGATGAAGAAAGTATGATGTTATTGAACTTTGCCGACCATTTTAAAGGATTATCCGACATATCCCTGTTTATTACCTATTATCTCTATTATCCCTTGTATATGCCTATATATGGATCAACAGACTCAGGATGGGATATCGGCACTCAGTCTATGAGTGCTGGTGCTATCTCGCTAGACAAATATATCGAAGATAACAATAATATATCGATTGAAAAAAGATATCGGGTAAAGCAACAGTTGTTGCTCTTTGTTATATATTTAAATTGTTTAACTGTACTAATAACAAATTAGTGAAAACTACATAGTAAATATGTATGTACATTCAATTTTTGAAATATTGCTTTTTCTTGTGAAAATCTTTTACTTTTATCACGTCTTTTAATTAGAATTAAACGCTGCATTACAACACTAATAAAACCAAACAAACTATAGTGTCGACAATTGTGGCTTTTACCTTACATTATAAAACACAATCCATTGTAAAAGAGGTAATTATAACATAATTTTACTAATGTTCTGCTAGTAGAGATATGCATAGCGTACCGGCTAAGTGTCTCATTCAACAGGGTTATAAGTTTTTTTTGTGTACTTTCAATTTGAAAAAAATCATCAATATGGAGCGTGACAAATTAAAACTATCAGCCTGTATAATACAGGGTGCGGCGACTATGTCAAGTAAGTGTGTGAATAAGGCATTCGCTTAGTCCTCAGCGGTAGCGGCGCATCTGTGGTCGGTCTGAGATAGGAATCTCATCATATATGATTTCGATTGCAAATGTCCATGGGCGGCAGTAGCCACTTACTCAGGTGGACTGCATGCTCGTCTTCTACTTCCATATAATAAAAAAGAAAAGATGAACTATCGTGATCTCCGATACTAACCGAACGATCATTCTGATTACACATATACCAGTCTTCGGCAGTATCTCTAACCAATACCAAGGAATCAATGAAGGTAAATTCCAAGCAGTGATAGTCTAGTGGTTTGAGATTCAGCCTCTCACTCCGGGGAGTCTGGGTTCGATCCTGGCACACACCTCTGATTTACCACGTGCGTTTTATAAGTAAAATTTAAATAACACTTGCTAAAACGGCGAAGGAAAACATTGTGAGGAAACCTGCACACCTTAGGGATGTTATAAGTGTATAATATTTTCTGAGGTGTGTGAAGTCTACTAACCCGTACTTGGCCAGCGTGGTGGACTATGGCCTAAATCCCTCTCACTGTGAAAGATCTGGTCCATCAATGGAGCATTAAAGGGTGACATATCCTCTTTCCAGTCGCATACTTAACCGCGCTAACTGGCTTCATCTACGCCTGGCCGTCCTACACGGTGATAAACTTCAGATCCAACAGCACCATCCTGGACTATCCTATGAGCACGTGGCAGGTGTCGTTGCTGGGCAGCGTGACCAACATCGGGGCGCTGATCGTGACCCCCACTTGTGGGTACTTCGTCGACAGACTCGGCAGGAAATACTCGGCTATGCTATTTGGGTTGCCGTATGTGGTAAGCTCATTAGCTCTTGGATAAGGTTTAAAGAAATTTATTTCTCATAAGAGCCAGTTGGCTCTATTTGACTGTCTGTATAAATAGTTATTTGACTGTCATCTGTCATGACTGTGAATCATTTGAATGTCTTTAAAACTTTTGAAACGGTGTACCATATTAAACAGGGATTTGAAATTCCTCTCAATCTAGGTCTAGGTTCGATCCTGACACGCATTTTGCTTTGTTGTGTGAGTTTAAAGAATCTAAAATTTAATGTCACTTTCTATAACGGTGAAGGAAAACATCGTGAGGAAACCTGCACACTTTAGAGACGTTATAAAGTGTATTATGTTTTGTGAGGTGTAAAGCCTACCAAACCGCACTTGGCCAGCGTGGTGGATTATGGCCTAAATCCCTCTCATTAAGAGACGAGGCCCGGTCCAGCAGTGGACTAGTGAAATGGTTTGGAAAAAAAATACCGTAATAATCAAAAGTACGCTTTATTGATGCAAACTTATTACAAATCTTGAACGTAACATAACATTTGACCACCCAAGCGTTTTACGGTAGAAACGCCCAAAAACTACGCCTCTTAGTCCCCACTATTCCTATTTAGGTACAGTAACGAGTTATTTAAAGTTATTTAGGGTAACGAGTTAAATAAATAAATAAAATAAATAATAAAGCTAATGAGTTCGATTCCCGCGCAAAACAAACATTTTCTTGACTAGTTCCACTGTTTGTTCTGTGTCTGGGTGTAGTATAATAATATAGATATATGTTCACAAATTAATACAATGTAATTTATCAGCTCTGTGCTTATCATAGCACAGATTCTATCTCAATTAGAATCAGACCTTATGTGAATTGTCTAAAGATATTCCTATTATACATAAACCAATAAACAGTTACAAATAAGTAACATAACATAACTAATGCTTCAAATTTACTTTTGAATTAGAATAACATTTGCTTTTAAATTAAACCAATACTTAAAAGGAGTTGCATAGGAGCGTGGTCGCCGTTTGGATGAGTGACCGTTGTATACAAATGTTCATCAGAGTTTTCTTGTTTCTGACTGTTAAACAATCACTTTCGGAAGCCTTGAAAGCAAGTTAATAATATCGAATAGAAGGCTTGGGTACTGAGTAGTTTTGGCTTGAATTTCTGGTTTCCAACTCTTGCGGACGAGACCCTACACAGCAGCGAGGCTTAAAACAGGCTTGTAGGTAAAGGAATCATGAGACATTATACATATATATATAGAAAGAAAGAAGATAGAAAACCCTCAATTTGCCAATATAGGTACAGCAGTGTAACTTAGTTGAACTACCTAAACATACATATCCCTAATGGTACGTTTAGACTACGACACAAATTCTGCCATAAATGTCAGACATTAATGTCTGTATTGTTTACACTTATACGGAATTTTCCACATAAAACTCATTTTATGCATTA
>DWQT01003855.1:0-11935 GCA_018244895.1 Myscelus amystis hages | reverse complement strand
CCATTTCCTAAATTAATAACCCGAAAGAATTTATATAAAATATATAAGTGAACAAGTTGAGGAAGACAGCGTGGATGGGTCCAGGAAATGACAAAATAAATAAAATCAAAAGCATATTTGAGTTAACTCTGTAATAGCAAAACAATGAATAATATTGAGGTCAATTGATATTAATTTTGCCTATTTTGTTAAATATTCTGTTCATTTTTTCACTTTTGTTTCAGTATCGTTTATTTAAGCATTCTATTAGTTACGTTATTTATTGTAGTAACCTTCATTCCGCATTAATTATGTTTCGAAATTCTAGCACAAAATATAATAAAAGGAAAACAAAATAAATGGTTAAAAATTATGATAACTTTATTTCTAAAAAACATTTCATGCACAATTCAACGCTATTTCCTCGCATCTATTTCGGTTTCTCAATTTACAAATGGCCGATTCCAATTATACTGACTTCAACTGAGCTTAAAGAGATTGATATAAAAATCCTGGACCCATGTTACTGGAAATAACCGGATCACGGTATTCTTATATAATACTCGGGTTTTATTACGAAGGTCGGAGGCTAAGTGGAGTTTCAAGAGTTTCATGATGAAAAAGAAAAAGATACCATTGATTATTTAGTTCAGTATTCAGAAAGTTGGGCGTTTCACACTTAGATCTTGGATATTAACAAAATCAGTGTGGTGGCAGTGCAGCAATTCTTGTTAATCGTATACAAATACTCGCACAGAACGATTTATACGTAGATGTTTTCATTTTCAATGTTTGTTTAATTTACGGACACTATATTTTATTACATTCATAGGTTTAATTAAGTGGGTAGGTTATGGGTTCGATTCCTACCCTCAGCATTAATTTTTGTTCTGTGTATGTAACATTTTCAATACATTCCATATATTTTATCTATAGCATACATTATTAGTAATATTTCTAAATGTTTCTTAAACAAGTTACCACGCAACATGCTGGTCTAGAATTATACAGGAACATAATTTATAATAGGTTTACGTAGCGCCATACCTACCGCGGTAATGGGCGGTATCTACAACCGGTAAGATCGGATGTAATCTTGACTTGCACGGGTAGTTACGAGGCTTGTTCAATAGCTGCCAATTAGCGACCGTAACATAAATATATTTGAGATCCTATTATCGGTGTAGGTATCGAATTGAGAGAAAAATAAAGATTATTGTCAGTTTTGTCGTAAAATTAGTGTTATTTTCTACGTTTTCTATGTAATAGAAAATCTGATTCATAGATGTTATTTATATTATATACTTTACTCCAACATTAGGCGTTTTATTAATAGTTTCTTTTTGCAAAATTTGCCTCAAACGCAAACTGGTAAGCTTAATCAAACTTCCTTCAACCCCTTCGAGGGTGGAAAGCGTAAAATATCAAATGGTTTTGAGGGCTAACGTGAAAGCCAAAAAACGAGAGGTCCATTATAATGGATCGACAAAAGTCCTTTATTTTAGATGTATATCTATTTTGAGCTACACTGTTTGCAAAGGTAACCGCTTGCTACCAAGACTAATTTTGCATAAAAAAAAATCTAATATTCTGTCAGCGACTTAAAATGTAACGCTTACTTGTAGACACGACAAGTGGTTTATGTACACATATCTAATACACGTCCGACGGGATATTACATGCGAGCCAGTTAGGTGTTAACCAAGCATGAACTAGGAACTATTAGGGCCTGTTATTTGCCTAATTGTAGGAATCAAGTCATGAGAGCATTTCCCACGAGATTTCACTGCAATTGCTATTGGTATTTAATAACCGGTATAAAGGAAGCGATTGGGTGTAACAATAATAATTGCAATACGTTTTCGGATTTCCGGATAATTTTTTGGGCGAAGTCACGAATGCCTGCCTTCCCATCAGCCCTCCTTTTCTCATTATTCCACCAATACTCTTTTTTACACAAAGCATCGTTCTTACGAGTACATATAAAATTATAATCCTATTAAAATGTAATTTTACGGCACCCCACAGCTACGTGTTATATTGAAAATAAAAATAAATTAACCATAATTTTCCTTAAACTGACAATATATACAGAAATGTTTACGCCAAACACGATTTCAATTAAGGTCTGTTTATTCTTTCGTTTCGTGGAGGAAGTCTGTAAGCTGATTGATTTCTTAGACGTTATAATTACGTTGGGAAAATATGATTAAGGAACACGAGAAATATAAATAAATACGTTCCGTGTAAGAAAAATTTAATAAACAACAAAACAACATCGTCTAGGACATTTTTTGGAAAATGTAATTACTACTTCCATATTCATGTAAAGGTAAATACCAGTGAAATGAAAGACGTCATATTTCACAAATTTGAGGTCTTTATGAAATATTTACGTCGTAATTTGCGATGTTTTGTTTACTGCATTGTTTACATGGAAAATTGCTTCCTTAACCATCACCCGCGTGGGTTATTCATAGGTATATCAGTTACGTATTATAATGTAATACATATAATACATGACATAAAATTCTTGTTAATCACTTTTCTGTGGAGCAAATATCTTATTTACATTCTTTATATTTGTTTTGGTTGTTAGAAGATATGATCTCGAAACATCTCAAGAGTT
This sequence comes from Myscelus amystis hages, assembly GCA_018244895.1. Lineage (NCBI taxonomy): Eukaryota > Metazoa > Arthropoda > Insecta > Lepidoptera > Hesperiidae > Myscelus > Myscelus amystis. Next base: position 9,327 of record DWQT01003855.1, on the reverse strand, counting down.
TCAAACTAACATCTCAAAAGTTATAATAGCGAAATATCCTAGCAAATATTCTAAATATGAACGTCTCTGTAAACTTATGTTTGTTCATTGAATCTTTGTACAAATATCTGCATGGTATTACTTATTTAATTATGATTTAAAGTTAGAAAGAAGTGTCAATACAGATAGTGTTTTGAAATGTCTTTCTTTGAAACTATTGAATGTCTTTCTTTGAAACATTATTTGATGCGATTGAGATTGTAATCTTAATATGTTCAACTTCACATACCGCTATCTTATACTAGACAGAGTCCGTGATAATTTTACAAGTATACATGGAACGAATTGTGGGATATTCACGTCTATCACAAAGATTTGTCCTGTATGGGAATCCAACCCATGATCCTCGGCTCAGCAGTCGCTTACGCTAACCAATGAACTTATGGGTCGGTCAATGTTACGAGTTTAATAAAATATAAATTAAACGTAGTAAAATTAACTGGCAATAGACAGAACTGCATATACATATTTATACATTGCGTTTTGGCAAAACCTAAAAGAAAAATACTATTTGTAAATGAAATATGTATTTCATGAAAGTTTTAACAAACTCCTATTGTACAGTTTATATTTGTCGTCAATATAGGTCCAATAGGATTGTGTGAATATATTCTATGTAAAGTCTCAATCGAATGAACTAAGATAGAAGATCTTTTTCTTCATATCGAAATGTAAGTAACACAAACTCTGCAGCATTGAACGTAAAAACTTTTCGTTGCACTACCTCCATTTATCAGAACAAGCAATGGCTTTTGAATTTCAATATAAAATACATTACGGCCGAAACAAAGTAGCGTGCGCAAGCTAGCTCGTGTCTCATAAATAAAATTCATGGTAAAACATTGCATGGAAAACAACAATTCATGACGCCGTAACTTTGTTGACCTTTACTATAATGCCCACGGAAATCGGCTAAGTTTGAAAACATTGTTAAGAAGATACATAATAATGCCTTATAAATGCCTCAACAAAAGTATGAAAAGAAGTTTTGGAAAGTTTTATAGTAGGCATAATTTTAATAGGTACAAAAAATAACATTCAATTGCCTTTATTACACTGGAATATGTAAGGTATCTTGTTGTAAGGATATTCGCTGCTGTAACACGATTGCAAAAGATGTTATTTAATTACCTACTAAGAAAAAAGATTTCACTACACTTTGCTATTTTTACAGTATTATCACACGATGAAATGTTTCAGTAATTGAGGTTATGTATCTGTAATATAAGTTTTACGATTCAACTGCAATTATTTCATTAACAATAAACAGACTATGACTTTGAAGTAGAAGTTGTAACATTTGTAACAAAGTACACAGATACAGCCTACTATATTCTGTTTTATGGGTTAATTTGAAGCAATGCCAATAAAATATTTCTTCGTTAACAACACGAAAAATGTGGTATGAAGGATGTAGTATTTCTTATAGTATGACAGATAAAATTCACAAAAAAATATTATGTGGGTATTGAATATCAAGAGCTCTGTGCACAAGTTGCAATTTAGTACGATCTAGCTGCGAAGGAAACAAGATACGGAAGAATCTTATGGAATTGTCATGACAGCTATGTGGTGCGATCGTACTGGTATATGATAGAAATTGTATCAGAATTAAAAAATTGTTTCAAAAATATGATACGTGTTACACTGCGTTCTACACAAATATGTTGCGATGTAAATGAATAATATTTAGTTATCTCCGTTTTGACACACAAAGGTTTGAAACAGTAAGGTCGTTGGCTAACCTTTTCGGTCTCACCCAGTACATATTTCTTAGCACTTAAACTGCAAGTCGGCCCGATCCGACCCGAGATGCGTCCACGCGATATTTCACAGCGTTTCTCTGGCGACGCGCTCCCCCTCTAAACGCCGCACTTGACCTTAAGACCCCATTACTTATATTTCTCTACGGAACGCTAAAGATTAACTCACTGTACTAAGTCTGACGTTTCTTTTATACCATTCATAATGTATGTCGAAATTAGAGATTAAATTTTCTCCATACACTTAAACCGTTGGATAAAAGTGTTCTTAAAGATCTGCTTAATTCTCTTACTTGAAACGCCAGTCACTCGTGTCCAAGACAAATTATTGTTATATCAAAAGCTTACATCGGTGGACGAGCCAATTTAAAGTTAAGTTATTGAGTCTATTTCATTTGTATTACTAATCATCCATTATTGAACATTTCACCGTATCAGCCAATTTTACAATTTTTAACTGTTTATCTGCTACCGTCCAAGAATAATTTCTTGTGATAGCCCCGTTGATTTTGATTAGCACGGAGCATTCAGTGAATTCGTAACAAATTCAATAAACCCGACAAACTAGAGTTATTGTTTATGTAATTATGAATAAACGAAAAGCTCAAAAGCTCTTTTAATAACGCCGCGCAATAAATATTACGTCGATCAAATCCTTTATCTAACTTCGCAGTAACCGACTTGAACTTGTTATAAAGTACTCAGCGGACGAATGAATTGTAATTGACTTCTGATGTTCAATTCGACATTTGACGTTGGAAGGATAAGTATTCGGTCGCTCGATTTGAGTTCGGACTCGTGTTTGAGTTTAGTTATGAGCGACAGTTTGTACTCAACCAGGTCCACGCGAGGGTCATGATGAAACTAGTAATTATAGTCACGGTAGCGTTACTATTACCCTGGACTTAGTACTGGGTAATATGTATTATAAAAGTTATTTGCTTACTATTTGTAAGGAAAACAAACGCGTAAAGCTTTATCTAACTATTTTTTATGTACCAATAAATATCACTATTTTAAAACATCATTAAAATGGTTAGGGCGTATAAATTACAGTTCATTCGGACTCCAGTCCCGATTGCGAATGAATTAAGCGAGTAAATTTAAATATTGAGAGAACGTATTTTACTTCTAAAATGAGTATTTGCCTGCCACCTATTTATTTTCCACAGACGAGCTCAAGTTACTGCCCGCAAGTCGAAAACGCCTGGCGAAATTTGATAATTCAAATTCAAATTGGTTTGTTCATTATGCATTATTAGCTACACACTTAAGATGTTTAAAAAGTTTGCTTATATTTTTTGTCCTTTACTCATTCGTTATATTCAAGTTTTGTCGGAAGATTTGACACACATATTTCTTTCTCTATTGCATCTTTTAAAACAGAAATGAAAAGAGTAATTACACGTTTTCTATCCGCCGAAAACATTGTTGTTCAATAGCAGTAATCACATATACCATTGGGGAAACAAAACATCAATTCGACTTTTGACTATCGTGGAAAAAAACTTACACCTTCTCACATAGTAATACACAGATAATGACAAGTTCTCGACAATCGGCCCCGTGTGAAGGACCCTCTGGGAACTATTCGAGATTGATATCATTATAATTATTCTCTTCATTGTTCACCGTGTAAGATTATTGCGGAAATATCCTACAATATACACATATTGTACATGTGGATGTATCTTAATTGATCTGTCCTTGAGCATATTTTTTCCATATGCTTTTTATACACAGGATTATTTTTGTTTCATTATGAATTCGTATTTCTTCGAATCTTGGGAATGCATTAAAACTGTATAATAGTGAGGGGTGCATGAAAAAAGATATTTAAAACAAATTTCCTTATAAAAAAAATTGCATTGTAATACATTTAACCATATCTGTGTAAAATAATTGTAATTACGATGACATTAATACGAGTATGAATATCAACGTTTATTATAAGTGTATTATATTCCTTGACGGGCCAAACACAAGACTACTTTAAACATAAAAAAATATACAAATGGAAGACTGGAATTCGTACCACTGGGCTATTACTGCTATAGAAAAAGACATTTGTACCATACATTGATACATTTAAACATATGCAATATAAGACAATTTCCCCCACATATCCTGGACATATTTCTTGATATTGCAATGCCGAGTTGCGGATTTCTATTTACGAAGACAAGCGATCTGGCTGTCTCTGTCCAATTTATAAATTGTACCTCCGAACACGTTATAGAACTGTCTACTGAACGAACGGACGTGAAACACACAGTTAATACTGAACTATAACTGAACAAATTTTAGTAAATACACGTATTTGTAAATAGCTATTCTATAAAGGAAGTAATAGACGTAGTGTTGTGGGTATGAGGCTTGCAAATGTTTCAATCGTTATTGTAATTATTTAATGTAACGGGAAGGGGTGAAACTGGAGAAGTGGTAGTTGTCATCATATAATATTATAGATAAAGATACTGATTCAGCGACATGGCTCGCAATACATCAAGCAACCATTTACACGGAGAACTGGTAGTATTAGGAATCCTATTTAAAAACTATTTATATAACATTTCATTTCAGTATTTTTGTATTATATTCGCCATTTTCATTATTTAATCTGTACACGAACCTAATCCATTATAACTAAACCGATTATGAACAAAATTTTGACTTAATAAGTCTTTTCAGCCATTAATAATTTCATTACTCGTCGTTCTCTTCAAGATTTGCGTGGCCGTCGAGGCTAATGTCGAAACGATCGACATCTTAAATGGAACGACGAAAGAGATTGCATATTTGTTCGAGCTCCGGAGTCGGAACACGAATTAGGAATGTTTTCAAGTCGATTATAGAAACGACAAAATACCACCCGGGGTTATTAAACTTTCGTCGAATGTAAACGGAAATGAAAAAGTCTCGAGATAAATTCTATAGCATTTTTTATATCTGCCTTTTATTCGCTCATTTCCTCCAGCGCGAGATGCTGCGGCATAAAATGTATAGATTTTCTCTTGCATGTGGATTTTGTTGACTTCATTTGATTACAGTGTACCTACTATATAAGTATGAAGTATTGTGTGTGCATAAGGCAGGGAAAGCCGAGTGGTTTGGGTTTCACTGTATACCTCCGAGGGTCTCGATGCAAGCCCTGGGACGCACTTTCACAAACTTTGTTACTTGTGTAACTTAAAATTACAATTATTCCTTCTATTCCAGTGAGGGAAAACATCGTGAGGAAACCGGCACATACTAGAAATGTTATAAATGAAAAAATATCTTCTGAGGACTGTGAAGTCTGCTAATCCACATTTGGCAAGCTTAAAACCTTCTAATCGTACAAGACACACGAGTCTAGCAGAAGAACAATAGTAAGATGTAGAGAAAATGTGTATAAATGCAAGGTAGAGTGAGTTGTCAATTGAGGGCACTCACAGCAACACACGCATTTATTAATATTCTGTCTGTCCGTCTATTGTTTCGCTATAATCATAATATGTTGCAGGAAGACAGTAAAATGTGGAAATTTAAGTAGTTGTCGGGCTGCGTCGCGATATGTGCCAATCTGGTAAATGAAATAAAATAATATTTTGTAACTTTTCTAATTAGGTATTAGACATTGAGGATGCTTTTAAAAATTTTTTTATCTACACATTACAAGCCACTTGCCAAAGTTACAAAAATGATTACGATGCTTTTAGCTTTACTTTTTAATATATTTAGGCCACCTGGTTCCCGCAAGCCTGTCATAAGTATCCAATCCTCATAAGAGCACAATTCTCGGAAGCGGGGAACATGAGAATTATATCTACTACAGCCTCAACCCAAAAGCATTTACTGTACCAGCCTTTTAACATATAATTACTTGTTATTTACTCATACATTTGTATATACTGAACTGTTTCCCGTTTATACTAAGCAATAACCACAAAACACGATATGATGAGTATTTTAAAAAAGTAAATAGAGGTGAACAACATTTTCACAACCGCTTTGTCATAAACTACTTCATTTAGATGAAAGTAGCTTATCTTCATAGTTCACTAGTGACTCAACGATATTATGTATTTTCACCGTTACTTTATTCTTACTCACGAGAATCTTAACGTAAAGTACGTATTATATAAACTTGAAGTAATTAACAAAAAAAGAAATCTCGAACAATTATCTACGAAGTGTCATAGGAATAGCTATAAATATAATTGGCAATTTAAAATTTAAAAGCAGGAATAATTTATGAGATGATTCACGCCATCTTTTTACAAGTTGTATGGCTATCGTAGGTCTTTGTGGATATTTTTTCTCAAGTCATTATAAAGTCGTTGTTAACCGTATTGTAAAGTAGGACAAAAAGCAGTAATCACATACAATGTGCTACCAGTATATTTGTGTCATTTGTATTTGCAAGGCGTTTTTTGAGACATGAAAAAATATGAAGTTTCATATACACACAGATATACTCGTGAAAAATGGGTTTCATAATGTGGTGTATTGCTTAAAATTAGTTTATTACCTTACGTATTTACGGTCTCTTGGTTATATGAGCGAGATACTCTCACTTTTTAACTTTATGGGACTGTAAAGCACATAAACTGTTAAAATTATATAATTTTATGTAAACCGTACACAAACGATTGATAAACAATTTCCTTTTAAAGCCCTGCTTCTAATACATGATTACTCTACAATAATTAAAATTTTGCTTTAATAAAGGTAAATATTTTCGACACCAATGAGCGCATGGATTATTTCTCTTCGATGTTCTCTTTGTACTTTTTGTAGTTAATTATTTTATCTATCGAAATACAAGCCAATTTGCTGAGAGCACAAAATAGATGTATCTCTTTAATTATAAACACACAAACGGTATGAACGTTTTTTTTTTTAAATTTACTTAATACTCCGCCGCCACTAATACTTAAAAGAGGATTAAATTGAATAAAATCCAACTACTTTTTTAAATTTCACGCAGAATTCAATTGATACAGAAATCAAATAAATTCGGATAGGGTGATCAAAAAGTGCCGACATAGACTAATTCGAATAAAGATATTTCTCTAGTCTCATCGTCTTTGTCTCTACATAAAAACAATTAGCTAGTGCACGATTGATTTCGAAAACGACAATCATTTCACAATGCGTAAATGGTTCACATTAAGATAATTATCCGCCGGTAGATGAATAATTCGCTATAGAGATATCGGTTACTGTTGTTCATTGTATGGAAAGTAGAGTTTGGTGTTGTCAGTTATGAATTACTTGTTAATATCTCAACTTGGTAGAGTCTATTATTATATATTTCATCTGTCATGTAATTATATAGCCTGATGAGCCTGATTTACACCTAAAACGTCATTACAATATAATAAATATTACATATATGTTATTTATATGTATATTGTATATATTGTAGGACCAATACAGCATTTAATGTAGAGTTGAATGTAATCAACATGTTTCAGTAATAAAGGTTAATTATTATGTTTATAACTGTTTCTGTGTATAGGTAAGTTGAAGTGTTCTATTTTATATCAAGTAAATAAAAAAAATCTCAAGACAGAAACGTACTAGGGTAGACCCTTACTTTAGTGTGAGTTCCCGTAATCCATAAAGGTTAAAATATACCCGCGTGCCCCTGCCCGGGAAATATAAGACACTTGAGGGCTTTCAAAAAGGGTCGGACAGGTGGTATTTATGAATGGATAAATGTAACGCCAAAATAACGATACTTTAGAATATATCTATGTATATGAAAATGTTTTTCTTAAGGAATATATAGAATTTATAATATAGGTATGCAATATTAGCTATATTGTAAAAGTAGGCATTTAACAGTACGATCAGTATGACAAGTAGTGAGGGCAGGTATTATGGAATGCCCTAATGAAAAGCAGATGTTTGGTGTTTATAATATTTAATGTCGTAGAATATAATAACAATATAAGAAATATATATGAGAAAGATACCCATATTTATTGTGACTTGTCAATCTTACTTAACCAGTAATTCATTTCAACCGCAAGGCAAGACGTGAAACCAACAAATCAGACACATCATCACAATAATTTTTATTAAAATTCTAAAACAAACTACACAGCCGTGTAAAATTTTAGAAAGTTAATTTCCCTTTCAGTGAAATATCTAAACAACTCCTTATTAAACGCATAAAGAATTTTAATTCGTTGGTCCACTGGTAATAAGTATTTTAGCGACGATTGCTTTTTGTGTTTTTATCCGTTCAAATGTATTCCGGGCTACGCTTTAAACGAGATATAAGACATGTTAGAAAATCCTTAAATTAGAAAAAGAATTTACAATCTAAAATAACTCACCTAAGAGTAGTAAAATCTTCATCATATTTTCGTTTAAACGACACAGCACAGAATGAAAACAAGAACTGAAAGAGAATTTGAATTTGAAATTGGAGCGTAAATCTTTCAAATATGTCGGCGGCGTACGTCGCGCGTAACCGCCGAGTCGCGTGTGTTATTGCATGCGCACGCGCGTCTCCGGCTCGGATACATTCACTTTCTACGCCGCGTCTGGTGGGGCAGCCCTAGGAACTCCGGGAAGCTAAGGGTTTGTTGACACTGACCAAACCATATAGAATTGCTTGATACTTTAATTGCCTGGAACGCGCCTCCAACTGTACATATACAATACAAGACTCGAAACAGTTATGTACGGTGACGTGTAAGAACGATCATCTTCAGGATATCGTGCGGTGACTACAATTTGACAATACAGTGAATGAAATTATAGCGGCGATGAATAAAATAACTGTACGTGTTTACAAGTCAATATCATTCGATTTGAAGATAACGAAAAGTATTATGAGGTAACATACAATTCTGATTCTTCACCGGTTTTTCTGAGGGTTTTGATCCAGGCAGGCGGGTGGGGGCGCGCGTGCGATCCTCGCGTGCGTGCTGCGTCCGTCCAGTCATTTCAGAGGTGTTCTCGGCGAACCGCGTACGTTTCGCACGAAGAACATGTATAATATCTATGAAACTATATGATGCGAGTGACGCACGTATGCGGAGAGCTCGCATGACAGGAAAGAAGCTTTAAGGCGTGTAGTCTGCTAACTGTGGCTTAAGTCCATGTCATGCTGGCAAAAGACCTTGTCTAAAAGTGTAATTATTTAAATGGTTAACTACGATTACGATAATGATGAAGACTATAAAATTCTTATATACTAAACATTTTTTTTGGCACCATAATATAACATTATACGAGTATATAGTTGACAAACATGGTCATGATGAACTGATAAAGATATTTTTATCATGAAATGCATTCTATTAACGTTCTATCGTGATTGGAATATGTTAACAGTTTAAGCCTTATTTTCGTTACCACCTTAAGTCGCACTTTTAACGCTCTCTCCCGGATAACCCATTGGTAATAATCCTTAAACCCTATCAATGGCATTATCCATATAGCTTACCTCTTAATGCACGCCAAATATAATAAAACACGAGAAAGGTGCCAGTTGGATGAGTTCGCAAAGGTGACATTGTAT
>DWQT01003854.1:0-11938 GCA_018244895.1 Myscelus amystis hages | reverse complement strand
CCGTCACGTTTGACATTTTCATATACACTGCATCGCGTTTTAATGCATAAAATGAGTTTTATGTGGAAAATTCTGTATAAGTGTAAACAGTAGAGACATTAATGTCTGACATTTATGTCACAATTTCTGTCGTAGTGTAAACGTACCATAAGGTCGTTAGAAAGTAATAATGATTTTAGAGATGTTCTAAGTCAACTATGAGAGAGGACCTATGTTGAGCGGCGGAACAATAAATGGGCGGAGAAAAATATATGTATTAGCCGTCTTGTAAATAACAGGTTTCACCTGGGGCCCGTGACGCAGAGCTTCACCCCATGAGGGTTATGACGCACTTGGATAAAGTTATACTTAAAGAGATATACATTAAGAATTCTTTAGCGATACATGATAATAATAACAGGCTTTATTTGAAAAAATTAGGCAATGTTTCCCGCGTAAAGGGTGTCAAAACTAGATTTATTGGATTATATAAGCCGGGTCGCATATATGTACATATTATATGTATGCTTATTATGATATATGTTTATGTATTTGTTTTGATGCTTTTTTTTAAACACAGTTTGCTAAAGGAAAGCTGCAAGGGTTAAGTACTATTTCTAATGCCTCAAATCATATCCCTGAAAAGAAAAAATAAACCTCAATTTCTTTGAAATATGTATATGTTCATTATTAAAAAGAAATAAACGCATTCACTTTTACACTGTATTACAGATCATTAATTACACGAGCTTAAGACGGTTGCCTAATCGGTCGCTCCCTAATCTGTTTTAGCGTTAAGTATTTGCAAATCTAAAATAATAACCCTCCACAGCGAATTATAATAACTTACAAATTATTATGAGTAAGGATTTTTTGTAAACATTTCCTGACGTTGGTAGTATGAACTTAATAGTAAAGGAAGTACCGTTGTATTTTTTAAAGGTTTTTTGCGGTGATAAAATTTTATTTATGTTTAGTTTTTGATCTATATTCAATAGTCAGCAAAATAAACGGCAGGTGAGTTAAACGTTTCAGCATGTGAAAGTTGTTAAACAAATTTATGCTTAACGAGGGAAATTAGTACTGCTATGGTTTTCAGTCGGTATGAAATGTCTTGTTCAATACGGCGCTACCCCTCGAACTATCTATAAATAATATATGTTTTCGTTTTATATTTTATATAATATAATAACACATTTTATATATAAATTTTCTGTCTACGCTCCTCTATTAAAACTATCACATTGCCAAATTTCGCACTCGTCTGTGCGCGCTAAATGCTTAAAAAGCACCGTAAAGTTTTTTTCACGTATTCCTGTATGGTATACAAAAATATGACGTGGGTACACGTATTCCTGTAATCATTATGTATGTATGATTAGCGTTCTCAGCTTAGCAACCATCTGTCATGTTTAATAACTGACGGTTAATAAGCCACGATGTTCGAATTGTTGTTTCTGAAGTTAGGACAATGTCGGGAGTTTTCTCGCGATGACTTCAGTGGCTTCGTACATAAGTAGCCTTAGGGAATCAACCCGATAATAGCGGCTCCTGTGCCAAAAACCTGTTTTTCAGAAATGTTTATATAATTTATAACGTCAAAGAATTAATGCGGAAAAACTTTTACGTGCCTAGTTTATTCAGGCTCGAGGGAGCCCGGGCTATAAGCGGCATCATTGCGAAAACGCAGAGCGCAGGCGCCATTCACATCGATCTCCTAACTTCTCCCCACCCCGCGGACCACCATCCCCTTCGCTATGCCCCCTACAAGCGTGGGAAGACACCACATCATCCATATAACTCATTTTGTTACGTCTGTATGTATTCATACTTATCATGAGACCCGTCACATTTGCAATTTGACAGCACACATTTTTGACATCTTTCATAATGTGACGCAATTACCCAAACAAAGACATGTTATTGCACATGTATTATTAGCCCAGCAAGTACCTGCCCAGTAAGTTTGAAAAAGTTCATCATTGTATCGTTAATCATCATCATAATCATCATTGTATCCCATACGAATTAATTATATTGATGTTCAGAGCGTGTCTCTATACTACTAATCTGATAGCAGCGATTTTCTGTTCTGGAATTTCAATTAATTATTGGGTTTTAAATATTCGTGAACAATTTAATCTCATTAGAGTAATCACATGTGTGAATTCCAGTTACAAATGTAGTTTTCCCATACGTCGGCTGCTCTGTTGGGCCGTTCGGTACATGGCTGTGGGACACTAAATTTAAAATGAGAGAAGGGTTGCGTCGGGCGGCGGGCACGGCGGAAGGAGGGCTAGGGGTGCGGGGCGCGGGGCGCGGGGCAGTGCAGCTGCCGGTGCATCACCGCCGGGGACGGGCGGGCCCCGAGCGCCCCGCGCCGCGGCTGCCCATTGCCAAGTTCAATGCCAAGGTCATGCGCGAGCGAGTGCGGCTGCGCGCCGCAATGCAGGAGCGGCCGGCGGCGGCCGACTCGCCGCCAGTGCCTCGTCGACGAGCGCCAAGCGCACCGCACCGCTCACGCGTCACAACGGGCCACCTGACGACCCACCTAATAACCCCGACGTTCGGTCGCTAAATTACGGCTTCACTGAAATTATTCTGGCTTTTTCAGGTGACTCGTTGTGAGCCGAGTGCGCGCGGCGTGGCGAGCGAATCGTACCGCGTCGGGTTGGAATTCCTTCGGACTACACCATGTGCAATTCGCTGACGCCGCGCGCCGGGCCTGCTCCGAGCAATCGTTATGCAATGATCGCTTGCAGGAAACGTTCAAGCCGGTAAGTGTTTTTATACTATTCTTGTACATGTATTTACATACATAGCGATTTCGTTATATTTATATCTTATGTAGGCAAAACAACAAAGATCCGACCAATCGTAAGGGCAAAAGGAACGCAAGTTGCTATGAATTATTAAGTTGACACTTATATCAGTGTTAAGTGGCGTGTTTTAAGGAAAACGTGAGCGTCAGTTAAGCCGCAAGACTTCATATTTGTTCTAAACTTGGACGTGTCTTGATGCACAACTACGATTGAAATCAAACGTGCCACCGTCGTTTTAAATCATGTTGAAGCCCTCTCTTATCACTGTTTCGCAAATAACTAATGGCATAGCATTGATATCTACATTCTTACCAATGTAGGTATAGTACGCGAGCTGTCTAGAATAGTTATTTAATATTTTTGCTTTGTTATATCAATTGATATCCATTGTAAAGTCATTCAGTAAAAATAAATATATTAATATATTGTAATCACCACCGTTACTGCGAATTAATTGTTTTGTACATCACGAAAGTTGTAAAAATCCTGTCTTCACTATAATTCCATACTGGGATTGGCGTCCATTGTCTTTCGACGAGGATAAAGGGGGGAATATAAAAAAGCAACATGGCTGCCGAAATTTCTAACAGGCATCAAGGGCATCGAGAAACCACTAAGGGCCTAGAGACTGGTGCGACGTATCCTGTTGTAGAGCTGGCAAAAAATGTCGAACTCGCAAGTTCAAGGCAAGCGGGTGATTCCAACGGAGGCTGGCCGGCGCGAATGATCACTTTTAACTTGGACGTTTTCTGCCTCCCACTTGTACAGGGCCGCCGTCGATCAATGGTGGACAACACATACTTACACGTAACACGTATCCTCACAAGAAGATTACAAACACTTACACGTTACGTATAAGTAAGTTAGTGACGGAATGAAAATTAGGTATGAAACTTTATGAGTCATGAATATTGATTAGCATCAAGTTCTGCATTAAAGTTAGAAAGACTATCCGAGCTGAAACGCATTCTTCGCGACTCGAACTCGAACAAAAGTTTGTTACTTACTCATCCAATTAGATAGAAATTAATTAATTAATAGATATAAAAATATAGCAGCCCTATCATATACTAGAGTATATCCTGCGTCGTATTACGTAATCATACTTCTCTGTGGACAGAAGCATTAAATTCTACTATAATATGTATTAGACGCGCAATATTAATCTTAGTACAATCATTTAGCATAACTGATAATATTTAATTCATTTCCATAGGTTATATTGGAAGTATCATTTTATGTAATTGATTGGCGGTGTTTCGGCATTCCCTACCGCGTTTTCAATAACTAGAAGTATTTTCTGGTGATCAGTCAGTTTATGTAAATGCATGAATATTTCAGAAAAAAAAAAACACAAATTGTCTTTGTTTTGTCATATTAGATACCTCCTTTATTTTATGATTTGTTGATACTTTAAGCTACTCCCTATTTTGTTTGTGGTCTAACATATTTATAATTAAATTTTAAAAAGCGATCAAGAGATTAACTTTTAGTGGAAGGTTTCCAAGTCGTAAATGAAAAAGAGACTCTTTATATCGAATAAGAAAATTTCGTTTATAATTTTGATTATTACGAGTGTTTATAGTTCGCAGCTGAGTTAATCAATAAATCGATAGCAACGCATCTTGCACAGATTATACTTAACATGTTTCGAGAAGATATTATAAAGCAACAACAAACGGAAGTAGCGGCAGTTTTGTTCAACATTAATTGGGTCAGTTTCGTTCTATATCATATTAATATCTACATTTATGATCCAGATTATACCTGATTGAAGTTAATGAGAATATTTGTATTAAACATCTTATTTTCGATTTCTTATTATATCACATAACAATTTTTTTATGACACATGGATTGAGTGTAGGGATTTTTTTGAAAAAAAAAAATTAATTAATTTATAATCATTTCACTCACGAAACATGTACACTCCAAATATTGTTTTAGTATTTTTATTGTTAAAAGTAATAAAGTAAATAATCAGTGAACAAATCAGTCATTTATTGACAATTTATTGCATAAGGTTTTAAACAATGTCATAGCCTTTGCATAATTTAATTAACAATTACGTACTAGCCAGTATGACTTCGGAATTTAGCGATATTTTTAAAGGTGCATTGCGTACATATATAGTTTTATAACCGAAATTACACACTGAACAAGCGGGAAGCATTCTCAACCGTTCACTACAGATGTGTGTGGAAATACGAGTATTTAGTTTACAAACTCACATACTCGTATAACAAGAAGAAACCTTAATTGTGGCTTATAATATTGCATTAAAATCATTAAAACCGGCTTGAAAACAGCTACAAGACCCTTTTACGTGCGTTTAAAATTAAAATAAACATCTCCCACATGGACCTTGAACTCGGCCGCGAAGCCTGAATAACAATTACGTACGGAACATAACAATGTATTTGCCGACCATATCATCTATTCCATCGTATAAAAAGTTGTTGCCGAGTGTTTTTATTCCACCAATAACGTATCAATATCTCTGTTTTGCTCTCCTGGGCACATCGGTGGGAGACCTCACCCCTTCTACCTCAGATATACCCTCAATCACTTTTCTGCCGCTACTTGTATCCTTGTCGGTTTGCGGCAATATTTGAACCTTTAATTATCTCGAAGATTATTAATGTGCACCAATTGACTGAAATGACTATTAATGACCAAATTTAAGGTACCTTTAGGGAGAACCTTAGCTAAAGAAAGTAAAAAAATATTAAATAAGTATTCTCTTAGATAAATTTTATTCGTCTCTTATCTTAAAAGATATGTACTCGTAGATCCAATGGCCGTATGTAGTAATGGCGGGGTCTTGTCGCGGCGATGCAATGAGTCGGCAGACATCTTTGGGCTCGGAATTTGACGGAACTAATTGACATCAAGTACAGATTCACAAAACGGATTCGAATAAGAAAATTATGCCTTAATAATAGTTCCAAAATCATTACTTAGAGTTATTTAAATGGTTAAGTAATAACTTATCCTAGCAACTAGAAATCGCATGTTTATTTAATTAAAATGGCTATTTCATGGGGATGCTCAAATTAGTTATTAAATGAGTAGTATTTTATCGATGAATTTAAAAAAATCAATTCTTATATTACAATTATTGATAGACTCATCTAAAACATTTTATCGGTATTTCGGCCATAACTATAACCAGTATATTGTTACTGAATAGTCACACGGTAGTGTATTAATTTAGACGTCAGTAAGCAAACATGCCCTATCAGAATATTCCAAGTTTTTGTACACGTTGCTCTATAAGCAAATAGGTATCACTCCGCGATTTATTTATCATCACAGCTACTGTGCGCCGCTCGAACTATAACCGGATTAGCGGTCGGCAAATACTTGTCATTGTTTTTAGGTTGATTCGCGTATCGTTTCTGCTCAAACATAGAATCACGCAATCTTCTAGCTTCACTAATGTATGATGTTTGAAAACAGAACTGCGTTTTGTATTAATCTGTATGTTTAAACGGTGGTATTTATCTGTATTTTTTGATATTCATGTAAATAACGTTATTCAAATAATAATTTCACTCCTTGTTTATACAAGGCAATATATTTATTGTACCTTGTTCAGTATGTAGTGTGTGCGTATTTTATTAGTCAATTTAATTTACTCCGCATTTTTATTAATAGCAACTTCTCATAATCAACTTAAGGCTTAAAATTAATTGTGAACAGACCTTGAACCTCCGTACACGAGTCCGTACGTCTGTGTGTAAACATGGATGGACGCGCTTCAACAATATCAGCTGACGGCACGTCACGTTGACGTAAACGCCAATATGGCGGACAAAATGGCCGCCCATTTACAGCGTTAGGATGACGGTGTACCGAGAGACGCACTAATAATGATTGTCAATTTAATTTTTTTTATATTGGGTATTACAACTAGGAAGGAAACTGTTTATAGGAACTGTTTTATAATTGAACGTTATTAATTTGTGACGATTATTAATTTTCATGAATACTTTACGATCTTTAATCAATATTTGGTTATTTATCAAACAAACAAAATGCCGTAACGAGCTGCCAAAGTACATTACATTGAGTTACATTCTGTAAATTAAATTTTATAGTATTTTATCCGAGGTGATTGATTATTTTAATTATGAATCACGCATATTCTGTTTGATTTAAAATTATTTTATAAACAGTACCAGAATATAGTAAGTAGCTGTTACGGCAGTTATACGTTTACTGAATGTACTGAGTACTCACTGGCTCTTGGTATACGAACAACTTTATACATTATTTATAATAGATTCATTTGTAGGCATAGGTAGCAAGGTTGACGTGGATATACGATTTACTCATTGGATCACAAATAATAAATTGTATGTGTTGAAAGTTATCGCATATTTATTAGGCCATGTTTTTACAGTGTTCACTTCATGGTAAACTTAAACATTTATTCACCAAAGCCACTAGGTGTATATGGTAATTTTCGTTTTCGTCTACCGATGTAGCAATTGTTTTTTAGTCGGGCCTTCAGCATATTGAACTGCAGATTAACAGGCCAACTTCGATTTAGATTAACAGAAAGTTTTGTTAAAAATTTATCCAGCAATATTTAGACATCTAATAATGGGAAGCTATTTTAATGTAATTGTAGTGATAATTATTTTCGTGCCTTTTCTCTAAAATATGGATATATTTATAGTCGTGTTATACTGTCGCAAAATGAATCTATATATAAAATAATGACTACTGATCTTGAAGTATGGGTGACGCTGGTGTTAACAGACAAACACACATTGTATGCAAACATTTACATATTTCTAACACGTGGTGGCGCAGTGACAGACAGTAATAAATGAATAACTTGTGCCAAAGTGTATGCAGTGAGCCACGTGTTGGTGCGATCGGTTTATGGGCAGCTGCTTTGCAATTTGCCGTACCTACAAGAACATTCATAAATGTGTGTGTATACATAGTATGTGTGTTACACTATTTAATATTATCATAATAACGCATGATGAAATATTTTACTTATGTAACATCTGGGTAGCGTAATGGCTGGAAGTCTTGACAAAAGATATTTTATACAGGTTGTAAAGGTTTGATGACGTGTGTCGAGTGTCTATTCTATTGTATATGTCATAATTTTGAGTTTTGAGTTTTGAGTTTTGAGTCAACATGAGGTACTTACCAGGTACAGTGTGTCACAGAGAACTTTTTAGGCGGATTGAAACGGCACTGTCCTGCTTTTGTAATAACTTAATCAGGAAAGGCACAAAGAAATTTATTTCCTGTATTAGATCCGATAATAGCATATATTACAATTTACCTTTTTATTATAATTTATTAGCTTTTGCCCGCGGCTTCGCGCGCTTTTAATTCGGAGTAAAACATTTCCTCTTTCCTTACTTAGCAATTTTTTTCACTGAACTCTCTTATTTTTTAATGTTTTCACTGGTAAAGACTGATTTCTTATAAGGATGGTAAAAGTTAAGCTCAAAGCGTATCCAGATGGCGAGCCTCAGTAGCCTAGACTGGAGAATCCTAAGATAATATTCCCTTCCCCGTAATAGCCTGATTGAACTTCAATGGGAATTAATACAAAGATTTCAAAGTTTTGCTACAACTAAGTTACAAACAAGTTAAATTTTAATATTATTTTAGCATTAAAAAAATCTTTAATAATACATTAACGTATACTTTAACTAACAACAATACTTTAATAAAACAATAACTAAAAAAAAACTTTAATAATACAATTTAATAATCAAGTATAGTGTAATGTAAATATTCTCCATAAAGGCTTCTTGAAAAGATCATAGCGAGATACCAGCAGTTTTTACGTAATATCCACTGCAGCAGCCAATATTCTATTGGGTCAGATCGAGGTCCTCGCGGCAGCTGGGTCGGGACGCCCGGGTCACGGTGCAGCCCGGGTGCAGCGCCCGAGCTTACGTCAATCTGATTTCAAACGCCTGTTATATATATGTAGTACACATGAAATATGATTAGAGCCTCTATCGCTAGACACTTTCATAGTAGCTCACACGACGATATTACCCCAAGTGTATTTGTTGACGTCATTGCATCTATTCAAGTGTGTCTGTTGAATTAATAACATTTTTATTATTATTATTGCATATAGTACTCCTAACACCAATAATAATTACATTGAGAATGGATTACTTTTTTGTAATATCATTGAACGATTTTAGGCGAAAGAATAAGTTGATGATTAATGGAATTCATTTGACAGTTGAAGTTCTTTGACTGAAACTGATATATTAGTATGCATTAGATGGCAATATTCAATTGCAAATAAAATTGTCGGGTGCTAGGAAGTAAAACTAGATTATTAATTCGTTGTCAAATGTCGACGAGTCGACGAACTCAACATTTTGAACATAATTTCTAAATACATTTCCTGTTCTTTTTCAACATTTTATTGCTCTATTCTTAGAAAATGTATTTTTTTCTTAATGATCTAAGATTTAAGACAATAATCTGTAAGTTCAAATGGAGATCGACTTCACACATCTTAGAGAACATTCTGGAATACTGTTGCATGTTTTGCGTCTACTCTTATGTTGCATGTTTTTCATGATATTTTCTTTATCCCTTACGGCATTTTAAGACGTAACTTATAAAGTGTTTACCACTGTTGAATTTTTACTGTAATTTAATGAAAAAGCAACTCACGAACCCACGTTGTCTCATTAACTATCACCCGCAATCTCCATACACGCATATAAATGTTACTGACTACAAATTGCAACTTGCAAGATGTCCTTCGCGATTTCATCTTTGAATCGGCGACCGCCTCGCAGTGACCGGCATTTGATTATTATCAACGTAATAAAACATGAGATTAATTCGATACGGGGTCTTTGAACCCGTTGTACCTTTGCACAGTAAAGTTGTATATACAGATAGCTTAAACTATACCTTGGGTGGGACAGCGAGGTGCATTCCATTCCCTGTTTACTAACACAAAAACTATATAATTTTATAAATAAATATACCTATAATATTTTTTGAAAACCACATCATTGATTGTCTATTATTAGTCAACCTGTTATGTCTTTAGGTTTAACTTTCCGTATGCACGTAAAACACGCGTTTCGTTGACGGGCGGCCATAGGCAGCTCCAGATATGATAAGTTCATTGAATGTCATTAAAACTGTCTGATCTCTCCTGCAGTGTAGAAAATGCTCTATGCTCCTCCAGTGCGGATTTGTTCAGTAGTAGCTATTCACAACATTACAGTGGTGAACTCATTATTCTGTTTCATTAAGTTAAGTACGTTTTATTTGACTTGGCCAACATTTCTGTAAGTTAATAAAGGAGTGCGCTCGAAACGGCGCACGCGTGCAGTTTCACCGGCGGGCGCGGCGCGGCGACCTTGGCGCGCCTAGCAACAACGCGTTCCCCATGCACGTTATGCAAAGCATTATTTATTATGTGAATATGAGTCAATTTATACATTCCAATTTGAATTAAAATGGAATTAAAATACAGTTATTTATGATATTAACTCTGTTTCACTAGATTTGACATTTTTATTGTTATGGACTATTTTATGGCAGTTTCGTGTTACATCTCTTTGTTTAATTTTTACTACCAATATTTAATTTTCAACGGCTAGTATGCGTGAAGATTTAGCATGTATAATCTGTTAGGATGTCATGATTATTTAAATATTTGAAATTCGAATATCTTAATAATAAAATTGTAATATTCATTCTGCTTTACAGTTACTAATGTACCGACAATTATGTCGCGTAGAGCAAATGTACTAGGTACTGAAGTGCTTTACGTAATTAATTGCATCTGAAATGTTATACAGCCGGTACCGACGTGGTCGCTCGCCTGCAGTCGCAGTGCCACGGCCAGGGCCGCGCCGACCTTGGCGCGCCTAGCAACGCCACGCCGCTACCGCGAACGCTTTCTGTAAACGAGCGCGCCGTGAACAGCATTATATAAAAACTGTTTATAGAACTCGTTATGGCTAATACGGACAGGCTCACTGATGCGTGCATGCATTTCCATAATAATATTAGTATTGCGATTATGGTGCAAAGGTTAAGTATTCCCTGCGAGTAAATTGTAAAACATGAGTTGAAATTTTAAAATTCAATTTGAACTCACGTCACCATAATTCACTCTCGTAACTTATGTTACACGCGGTCGCCTGCGCCAGAGGTACATACGTTACATGCTGATTCGATGCAAAAATGGTGATAGCATTGTACATATATTTGGTGAGCAAAGGTGAATTCGAATAGTATTTGATTTCACCGCTTTCGTTATAAACATAATTTATCTAATAAGTATTACTTACACAGTTTTCCTTATTCATCTCTATTGGTTCATTTCTACCCATGGTTGCCATAAAGAGATCACCATTTAGCGATAACAAGCAACGCCTTTAGTGCAACATATTAAATTTAACATTACATATCTTTGGTGCTCAATATAGAACATTCATCGTTATTAATCTTTCTTTAAGTGAATTGTAAAATTATTTTACAAAAGTGAAGTCGTCAACCAATAATTTTAAAACTTGTTTTGATATAAGAGTATCAAGAGATTCGAATTTCATTGATATAAACAATAAAAGTAGACCTATTTTAAAAGGCCTTCAAACCGGTCACCTGAACTAAAGCAACCGATATTGTAATACCCTTCGCGCACTGCCTCATAGCCCACGAGATATAGGTAACTGGGTTTTTCTAGACGCTTCTATATCTCCCGGTTCGTGTATATAGGTCGACGAGAACCCGCGTCCTTATATTGAGACCACAACGATCCAAGTATATCGGATGTCCACTGCATTCAAGGCCGACATCTCGTAATAAAGTTATAGTATACAGCACTAGCGATACAAGGCGATATTTCTTATTGAACCTCTAGTTCTCTCTGCAATTTTCTAAATATTTATGATACTAATGACAATTATTATAGCACCTTTCGACAGATATAAACCCAGTTATTAATCTTCATCTTTCTTTAGCACATTTTGATGAATAATTATGTACTATGACCGAGTTGGATTATGAACAGAAAAACTTATTGAGTATAATGGTACGTTCAGACTACGACAGAAATTGTGACATAAGTGTCAGACATTAATGTCTGTACTTTTTACACTT
>DWQT01003853.1:0-11939 GCA_018244895.1 Myscelus amystis hages | reverse complement strand
CACGAAGGTTTCTGAGCTGGTACGACCAAATTACGACAGATGGCGCCACTGTTTTTCCTTGAAATTTACTTTAGTTGATGGCGTAGCAACGCGCCCTGGGTACCTACAGTTAGTGTTCTATAAAATATTTTTTACTCGCTCGCTAATCCAACTCATTCGTAGCGCGTCCATTCCGCGCATTTCAAAACGCGCGCCGTTGTCAAAAATCGATTCTAATCGTCGAAAATTATCGAGTAATCGCTGTTACGCTTGCGTATGCGCCGGATGTCAAAATGAAGTAGCACGATACAAATTGCCTGTGCGTACACTCAAGTAACATATCGACCTTATAGCCTAAGTAATAGAGACGCAAATCGTTTTTACGATGGACAGCAATAAGTTGGTGGACATGTGTGTTTATAATAACAGTAGCCTGTCATAATGTCGCATTTTTGGGGATCCGTGACATGGATAATGCGAATTAAAGGCGTGAATCGATTTTACTATCCTGCGTATAAGTCCAGAGTTTATGATATTATCTATATATCTATCCGATATTAATCCACAGTAATTTTCATATATTAAGATTTTCGTGATAAATTTTTTGTAAACTGCTTGCATTTAGTACAGACAATTTTCATTTATAAGAACCCTTTGGTATTGTTTACTTATAAATGGATTAATAATCGTTATTGGCATAATTACAATTAAATCAAGGATAATACAAAATCAAGATAAATGTTCAATTCCCCGTTAGGGACCTGGCGTGATCGTTATCTATGTATGTATGTTAAATTAAACTGGGTACTTTCTGTTCTTTGCATTAGAGATCCCGTTGGAGAGGCTATCACTATAGTTAATAGAGTATACATTAAATAATATTACGGAACCCGCGTAGGAATGTCGCGCTCGCTCCTCCATGATTACAATAGATCGAAATCAGTCCATTTAATGGCTGTCCGATGGAATAGTTGATAGAAAGATTTATGTTATTTAAATAACACATGCGAGTAGGCCTTTTTTTTAGTTTCAACAACGGATAGACCAGTTATATTTTTAGGTTATCGTGTTATGATCTGTGGGCTACTAGGGCTGGCGGCTACTAAAACATTCGTCGTTCTTATACATGTTGTAGGCTCTTTTTTATTTAAAGAGCGTCAACAAGCGGGCAACCCTCAAAAAAATCTAGCAAAACTAAGACAAAGACGTTTATTTACACAAATTTTTGTCTGAACATTAATGTTCAGACAAAAATTAACATACGTTTAAGTACGATATTTAAACTCAACTCAAAACTATCAGCTTAGTACTTAGCATTGCACATAGTAGCAACATTTTATATTGTTAGTGTATTTAAAGTAAAAAATTCAGTATTTATTAATAATTGTTAGTATATTTAAAGAAATAGTTAAAATCTACCTAATGAGATTGAATAAACAAAATAATTTTGAGTTTGAATTATTTTGTCTTTTATGAATGTTACGTTTTATTAAATTTTAAAGCTCCCAGTAGAGAAAACTTTGTCCAGTCGCCATCCTGCAAATCTTGTGCCCCACACCTTCCATGATTATAATTATGAAGCTAGTCGTTCAGTTTAACACCTTTCATACCAGTTCTGGTTGAGGTTTGAGGCTGTACTGGTGTTGAATCTTTACGTGAGATAGGAAACCATCTAGGTATCTAGATATTCTTACCACTTCTGGGTAAGTTAAGCTAAGACTAAGAAGTAAAAGAAAATTGTTCTTATGTTTCTTCCAGTTCCATCGATGTGCTATGTTTAGTGATTAAGGGAAACGGCTATTTCTGGATTCGATTTTATTCATTAGTGTTTGGGTGTAATTAAAAATATGTATTAATTTTAATATGTATGCTTATCAGATGTCCAGTTACAATAATATTCAAATAAATTGCCTAATTTGGAATCGGATAGCCGCGTGGAATTGTCTTGTCAGTTAAGTTAATATTAAACATTTGTCTCAATAAGTTCCAGTTTAACTTCGTGTTTATTCGAGACTGGATGTTAAACATTTCGCACATCAGCAAACAAAGATTACAAATAAGATTTTGTGTCGTCAAATTATTGCTAACTCACATTTGCTAACCTTTCAGTTCAGAGTATTATGAATAAATGCTAAGGTAAGAACGAAATTGTGAAATATCTTAAAGAAAAAATTGAGACATGTTTGGCAAAGACAGATTAGTAATAATAATAATATTGAATATTGAATTAGGCAATTCAATGCCTACACCACGATAATGCCAGGTCATAAACATGATATACGTAGGTACTATGTGATGCTTATGTAGACATTTTTGTTACACATACAGAACGAATTGGCTCTCAAATCCAAAATATTTGTCCTGGAATCGAACCCGCGACTGTCAGTTCAGCAATCAGGTTTCCTAACCATAAGCTAAGAGGCTGGTGAAACAACAGTACAATAATGTTCTTAATAGGTATCTTAGAGCGATACATGATTTCGAACGTTTGCGATATCTGTATGGAGCGAAATAATACAATTAGGTACCTGTTGGCAAATGTACCCGATACGGCTCGCCACAATCGCCTCTCAGCTCACAATCTCCGCATCGGTAATTTGGTAATAAAATGAAAATACATTCGCGTCTTATCTATAATCCACTCTATACATATCCTTCACTATATAAACATTAAGAACGCAGAACCTTAACGGCGCAAGCGACGCGAGTGTGAACCGCGCGCTATAAAACAAACACACGCGATATTGAAATGGCAATCGTGTGTACGCGAAGCGCAATAAGGATTAATATTCCGTGATACCCGTGACCGTTGTTCTTCTGCTTTCGTGGATTCGTGTCGATTTCGCGTGGCTGCAAATTTAATTTTCTTTAATAAGCTTCTCGGGAACGCGCTGTTGGGAATTGAGTTTTATCGCATCCCCTCAAGGTTGGTTGTTGGTTGTTCGGCTCGCGTCGTGTTGGAGGCATGTATCTAGATAGCGAGCTTGTTTCATCGGCCGAGATGCAAGCCTCGATATCAGCCCCGCCCATGCTTTTTTCGAGGTCTCTCCTAAGTAACAATGGGGTGATCTGCTAACTAAATAACGAACGCGATGCATCAGTTGGGAAAGATGTGGCGCGAACATTTTGCTGTTTTATTTTCGTGTTCCGCCGTGAACCTTGCACGGCGACACTCGCCGCGTTTGACGGAGCGATCCGACGGTTGCGAATTTACTGTGGCATTGGCGCTCAACTTCCATTTTTAAATCGTACTTATGCGAAGTATGTTTGTGATTGTTTTACGACAAAACGGCGACGCTTATCGATGTGATTTTTGGTGTGGAGATAGTTGAAGGTTTGGAGAGTGACATAAGCTACTTATCGTTAAGTTATAATTAAAGGTTGGCCAAGTGCGGATCGGCAGACTTCACACACCTCAGAAAATATACACTTATAACACTTCTAAGGTGTGCAGGTTTCCTCACAATGATTTTCTTCACCGTTATAGCGAGTGACATTTAGATTTCAGTTATAAAACGCACGCAACAAGTCAGAGGTTGCCAGGATCGAACCCAGACCAGCCGGAGTGAGAGGCTGAATTTCAAACCAATACGCTATAGGCTAAGTGATATACGAGTACATATACACATCCAGATGCAAAAACAAATATTCTCATGACAAATGTCAATGTCAGTTGGTGTCTAACCGTTAGTCTGTGCAGTGTACTCGAAGTTAACTTTATCTCATAACAACAAGCGTTGCGACAGAATTAATTAGGATTTCCGGCCAGCGCGATCGATAGCCGTATTATTTTTCACACATTTTACCGGTAAAAACGTCTGCTCGTTCTTAATTAACCGTTAAAATTTTAATGGCCATCACTATGTTTCCTGTGTACAGTGGTTAACTGCGCAATATTTTCAAGCAACAGCATTGCCAGATTTTTAACACGCTTACATTAGCTTGGGTTCTGTTTTCGGTTGAAAGATACCTAGGTACTTCATTTCTCATAAGACTTACAATGGTCAATGGGAAACTTAAATTCTAAGCAACATTTAAGTCCGGAGGAAAATACGTAATATGTATGTTTAAATATGTATAGTGTGAATGTTTGGACGGCTGTTTGCATGTGTGAGTGTATGTACGTGACGAGATTGAATCTATGTAACGGAATCTTTGAGCTTCATTTTCACCACTTTACCGAAGTCTGATTAATTTGAAACTTTGCACACGTATCAAGGACCGATGACAATGCAATATTTCAATAACAGTTACCCATTACCTATATTAGGACCGCCGGGATTAATAATTCTTTTATAGATCCTTTGTAGAGTAAGAGGGATAGAGATTTCTAGTTTTTACTTCGATTAGCAATAAAAGCGTGTTTTTTTTAAACTATTATTTTTTTATTTTTCCAAGTCGGGACGTTGAAACTTTTGTGTGGAAAAAGCGGGATTCTTTCGTCGAAAGCGGGACATATTAAACAAAACGTATAGCATTAGACGTTTTTAAATGTTTATCTTTTTATTTCAGTTTCAAATTCCGTTTACGTCACAATAGATAGCACAAAGAGCCATAGAAATGTATTATGATATTTTAATTTCGAGTTGTCCCCGAAAGCGGGACTAAGGCTGTCCCCCGCAGGTCATGATTGTGATTCTGACTTAAATACCGGGACGCCCCGCCAAAATCTCGACGTCTCTCAACACTGGCGAGCAATTCAACCGATTACATCGATTTCGTAGTGTTGACAGAACACGGAAAACAATACACTTGCGGGTAAACAGAACACTGAATGGTATTTTGAAATTGTGTGTCCTTTAAAAGTCGTTACAGAAGCGATAACACGCAGTTTTCCTTGAGTGTGACGTTATAGGTTCTGGGTGTGACGTTCAACAGTTATTGTTGTTATGAGGCCCTCAAAGGGGTTGTAACAACTTCGTATGCTCCTACAGTTATCACTATATTAAGCGATATCATTTGTTGAAACTCAAATATTTTTTATGTTACAAAGACACCACTAATTAATCTATAGTGCAATATACCGTAGAAAATGACGGCAATGTGCGGTAAAGAAAATCAAGTAATAATGAACGTTTTAACTATAAGCTTTAACTACGTCTTAATAATAAATAACCAGCTGTCCCGGCAAACTCGACGACGGTCAATAAACAGTTTAGTTACACCATTTATAAAACTAGAAAAGCTGCACCGATTTTAATTAAACTTCACAGGACGAACATCAAATGTCACAGGTGAACAGTTTATATGGAAAAAATTACTTGCTGTTCTAACTTTCTTTCCATATGTACCTTTAAAACCTAGCCTGGATTCCCATGAATCTTTTAAAAGAAAAATTATCCAAATCGCTCCAGCCGTTCTTGAGTTCCAGCGAGACTAACTTACAGCAATTGATTTTTATATGTACAAAGATAAAATGATTGTTTTGAAATATACGAGTTTCTCGTCACGTCATGAGCAAGAAACCACCATAGCTGCGCTTTCCTTCGATCGCCGATAAGCGGATCTATTGCCAGGAGGCGGGGCCAGCTCCACCTCTCGAGCCCGTTCTATGATGTGCGTTTACCGGTTCAACTATCGATGTCGCGCCGGTTTCGCCAAGAGATGGCGTTACTTGTTCTACAACTTGCTGCCAACCCCTGTGTGGTGTGTACATTGATTGAATTATTTAATAATATCTAATTGTGACGTAAAATAATTATAGAGACGTAGTTGTCGCGAATTTCTTCTAAGTGTTATTACGGTTTTGATTTAACTGTAATAAAAAATTCAAACAGAATTTAAAACTGAGTTAAGTTTTGTGGCAATATTTTAGTTCGTTTTGAACGTAGTTAGGCGTTGTATTGTATTAAAACGGGAAGATTATAAATTGGTAATGGCGTCGATTGTGCGCTAAACATTTGATCCGCCATTTATCACGTTATTGGCTGTATAAACAAATTAACGTTTAACGTTCGCCTGACGCCGGCGTCGAGCTAAGGAGACGTTATTAAGAAATAAATTGGGCGTACGCTAGGGTTGGCGACGTTGGAATTATGGAAAATAAACGTATATAATCACGCTTTCGTTTAGTTTCACCGATTTGGATTCAGTTAAACAAGTTTGTTTCAAAAATATTTATTGCCTAACTTATGTGAACAAATTGATTATCATACTTTTGATTATATTCAGAAAAACCTTACATTTAACCTTTAATTTTCTTAACTGACTTATTTTACTAGTTTATTTGAGAAAACCAACGAATTCTGTACATGAGATGTTAGGTAAATGCGGCAAGATTGGAGTTGCAAGTGGCAACCCTACCAACGAGTAGCGTGGGCGTTCGCGGCCCGCGGCGACGCATATAAATTAAAGATTTACACATAATCTTTCATTTTTCACAGCGTTTTAATATCCTAGATTGAAGGGTTTCAATCTTCGGTGAACAATCGTTGACGTAATCGAAAACTCAACTGTACTTTGTCTCATAAAATAGGTACAGTGCACTTTACTTTGTTTTTCGTTTTCATGAAAGCCGAATAAAGCTGTTTCCAGTTTGAATAACACAAAAATATTTGAATAAAATACATAAGTTGACATTTAATCGGTAAACAAATTGATATTCTGTGTGTGATTAACACAGTTCGCTACTATTGGTACATTATCTGCAAGTTACGATTAAATTAATTACATTCAATTTTAAAAGACATTATTCACAGAGTTTATCAATTATGTACCATGTAACCTTCAACAGTTTGCTCTTGGGACTTATAGTTTTTAATTTAAAAACAAATCTCGATTTGAGTGTGCTTGAAATAGTTTAGTTATAATATTAAAGACTGGCTGACACGGCAAACGGTGCTTTGCTATATAAATTATAATTACCACCCTCGCAACCACCCTTACAGGTGGAATTTCGTTAAATCTTGTCTTAGCTGATCTCTACACATTTTTTTTCCTTTTTTTTTATTTTGCTTAATTGTATTTTTTTTTTCTTTTTATTCTTATTTTTTAAATGTTCAACTCACCTTTATGTTTGTTGTATTACTTTTTTTAAAATTCTTAATATGTGTTGTCGTTTGACTATGAATAAACTGTTCCTTTCTTACGCGACGAACGAAATATTTCTACCAAATTTCAAGTCTGTAGATCTTCTGTTTCCAGAAAAATCGTGATCAGTCAATATATCGCTATATACAAAATATAGAAATATAGAGATAGAGATTATTAAAAACAATTGTGTGTCCGATTAGAGCAAAGGTCATTTGGTTTGGTTTTGTTGCGGTTTGTTGCGTTGCCAAGGTTTGGCGCGTACATTATCGCGCTATGAGTTGTTGTCCCTCGCCGGCAAGACGGGGCGAATTTCCGCCGCGGCCTCACCGGAACCCACGCCATGTTTACAAATCGCGCGGGGAGACTTCATCGCGAATTTTAAACAGCCAACAGAAAAAGTCATTTGTTTTTAAATGTTATGTATACTTGTGTTTTTTAAACACTTCACAATGTTGCATCCCTTTTGTAAAATATATTATAGATTAGTGTCTACATGATTTATTTCACGTAATATGTCTACAAATATCATAATTTCTTATATCATTTTTTATCTGTGATACAGATATGCAAGAATTGTCTATGATTATTTTAGTGTACATTGTAATTCATTAAGTAATCATTAAAAACATGAAATTAACAGTAATTTAACAGGAATTATTTTTAAGGTTGGAATGGTTGTAGTAAAATAAACAAAAGTTCTAGTGATTTCAAAATTAATTTTACTGCTGGCAACATTTGAGATCAAGAAAAAAATTGTTCCGAGACAAAAATATTATAATTAAGCTAATTGAAAAAATGTCTCTGGGAGCAATATAACTCATCGCGTAATGCCCTCGCGTTACTGTTAATGTTTCTTCATAAGATTGGGTTTTTAAAAACGGTAATTACAAATGGATTCCTGTAAATGAGTTTTGTTAGGAAAATTAATGTTGCCATTCGGCTTTTCATTTTATATTAATTTAGTGTATATATCCAGTTGATTTCATTATAAATGTCCAATAAAAATTGACTAAATGACATTTAGTCAATTTTTGAAAATATACATTTAGTAAATGTATATTTTTATAAGCTTTTTTTTGGAATTTCCAAAACATATTTCAAACATTTCTTAAGTCTACACGGGCACTGTTTTATATATTCTGTTCAATTTAAACAATATGATGGATATAGAATAATACTATTAATACTAATAAGCACATAAACTTACTGTTCAGTAAATACTATCGCGTCTGTCTGTAATGTAAAATTTATAGCTAGTCCTATCCGAGGCAGGAGGTGGATATATAAGGGGTGAACTATTAACATTGGTTACATGATCCCTCGATGCTGTTGCAATTAAAAACTGAAAGATCAAAAGGCTATATAGGGAACTTTTAATTTGATAAACTCACCAGTTTTAATTATGAACATACCAATATATTTTATAAATAAAACAATTATTGACATTCAAAATTGGGTACGTTTTAATATGTTTATATTTTTGTTATTTTCTAAAATTTCATATTTTTCAATAAGTATTTGACGTTGAAATGTCAATAACGTTTTAGTTTAAATAATGTTGCCATATATAAATCATTGTTTTTTTCTTTACAGGTAAGTGCACGGTATGAATACGCCTTTTTAGCTCCAGTGTTGCAAGTAATAATTTAGCCGTATTCACTGGTATTTCAACGTTCAATTTTAATACCGTTCTAACTGAACAAAATCATGGACTAGAGATAATGCTCGGTTTCAACGTTGAAATACAACAATTGTCCCGCAAACTGATTTTTCTGCAAATGAATGAGTTCGCTTCAATAAAGCGCGCCACACACGGAAGCCACACGGTTAATCTGCGCGGACTGAAAGGCGCATTATGCGAGAAACACCCAAGTGGGGTATCTCGCCTTTTAGCGGAGAAAGTTTTGCCCGAGTATGGTTTGTACGGCATTATGCGAACGTTCGGTCTCGTTCGTTCATTAACGACGTTCCAAATTCAAATAGCTCGAAGAAAAAGCCTATATGTATCACCTGTGGGTATAAATGCTTATGTTAACAAATAACTACGTAACATTATGTAGGCAACTAACAGATATGACATGTGAATGCTTTGTTTTAATAATAACAAGGAAATATTAGTTAACGTGATGAAAAATATGTGTTTCATCTATACCTAAATATATATGTAATACGTATAATAAAAATACTTATTTTATTTCCTCAAACACATCTAAAATAATAAAATCATTCGAATCGATGTAGACAGAATGCGAGACAGTTACTGTCAACACATTTTGTGTATAAAAGAAAATAAGCTGTACTAGTTATAATCTGTGGAGAATACAAAAACGTCAGCTGTCACCAGCGCCATCTGTCTCGCGCGCGGCCGAGCGTGTTTCGCGCGGAAATGAAGGGCGGCACGCGACCTGCATGTGTACGTGCCCTTATTTATTCCTTTGACTTTCCACAGATAAGTAAGAGCTATGTCATAGACTACTTAGCTCACACTTACATCATAGACAGGTTATTTTTGTTTATTTTACGCTTATCTCGAACATTGAAGCTTTCTGCTGCCAAATAATGATTAATTAAGTCCGTATCGGGCTCGGTATACTAATTAAAAGCAAATTGAAGAATTAAGGATTAATTTTAATTATGTACGTAAAATTTGTCTTGTCTTATCAGTAGGTACCTGCTATCTCAACGTTATTTGCAACTTTTTCAAATTTAAGCAACACGAGAATTATTTTGAATGGCCGCAAAAACAGAATATCAATTACTTTACATTTACAAAGAGAGCAGACAGCTGTGAGGACAGTCTGTAACTGTCTATGGACATAAGCAACCGACCACGAATAGGACTCCAGAATAGCGGTAAACAAAAACTTCATACTCGACTAACATCCTCAAGAATACATTTGTCATTTTTGGACGTGAAAACTTCTAGTAAAATACTTAATTTAACATATATATCTATACTGTAACTTACAGTCAGGGATGTAAGAGATGCTTTACATTGATTAGAAAAGATTTAGTACTATCGGCTAGTTTAGGCTAGATATAGACATCTCTCCTATTCGTACGCCGTAAAAGGCAAAATATGGATTGAACTAATTTTGTAACATCTTTAAATGCACCCATATTTGTCTAAATAAATGTATTTGTCTTTTTTTAGACTTTGGTAAAATGTTAGGATCATCATAAACCGCGCGCCGCACCGGCCCGCGATACCGAAGCGATGACATTAAGATAAAGGTCGCGGAGAGATCGTTGCTAATTAACGCGTCGTGTATTTACAAATATGCGCGATACTTTCACTTTATCAACGAATAACAAGTTTATCGAGTACAATGCACTATCGCCACGAGTATCGACGTCGCGTCAGGGTTGGACGTTGCGAGGAATTTTGACAGACAGTGACATTTATTCACATAATTATAGGCAGGTACGTTTAAAGTTACAGAATTATTAGTTCAATCTATATATTGCGTTTTGCGAACAGATTTGGGAAATAGACTTGAAATTGATTTAAATTGCACCAAGAAACTGTGATAATCTAGATTTGAGTTTAATGTTGATACGCTTGGAATTAACGCGTGCGTTTTTTAAATTTTTAAATATGACGTCGAAAGAAAAGTTTCGTTTCTTACGACCTTTGTTATTGAGCCGGGTTTCCTCCTCCGGGGTTTTAGGGTCCACGCAAGTGTGGTTCGGGAGACTTCGCACACCTCGGCAGTTTTGTTATATTTCACAACATCTCTGAGGTGTGCAGTTTTCCTCGCGATGTTTCCCTTCACCGTCATAGCGAGTGATATTAAATTTTCAGTCAAAGATGTCTGTGAGGATCGAACCCAGACACACTGAAGAGAGAAGCTGAATTTAAAATACTTTCACTGCTAAGATGGAAACTGTCTGTAACATTCTTTGAGTTGACTGAAGTCGTGTACGATGAGCGATGAATGTGGACGAAGCAGGTCAGGTCTTTAAACGTAGAGATACGGGATCCGCTGTTTTATACCTACCCTGATCGATACGTGGTGTGAGGGTGTAATTTTTTTTTATTTATTTTTTATTTAACACACACAAGCCTAACTCTAAACTTACAGGAATCCTAATGCATTAGAGTGAGTTACAAATTATTAACAATATCTTACCCTTACCGCATCCCTGCGTATCATCAAGTGTCTCGATACTGTCCGGTGCGATAACGCTGCGAGATCGTAGCGACTTCGTGACGACACTGTTCACTCTCGCTATTTTTAGCTGCCAGTTATTATGATATAAACGATGTGTGTCTATTGTACGTAGTTTAGTGTATTCAAGTTTCCACTACAGTTGTCTTCAGTTTGATTGGCTTGGCAGCTAAATAAATTAATTTAAAAAAACTGTTCTTCTAAACATTTTATTTCAGTGTCCGTTAACACAAAACTATCCGTTTTTTACATAAACTTATTTCAAATTGCTCTTCGTATTAAAGTAGATTTAATGTGTTTATTAAAGTTGATAAATGTTCAGTAAGACTTGTATCGTTATCGAGAGGAAAGTTTACTGTTACTGTTATCAATTTCTCCGGTTATTATCAGTGTCGATACCGAGGTCAAGCTGTGTACATATTTTTATAGTTACAATAACTATTTTTAATGCGATCTATCGACGGCCGCGATAGACCCACGTTAAACTTACTTATACAGTCTTCAAGAAACCAAATGTGGAAACTTATTTATTTAATATTAGGTCAGAGACAAAGACAAACATGTTTATTTACATATGGCTACATTAAAAGGTGTTACAGAATTATTAGTTCAATCAATGTTTACGGTGCACAAATTTAGGACATGCACTTAGAATTAAAATAGCAGTTTATTATTATGTAACGCCGTAAAAGGCAAAATATGGATTGAACTAGTAACTTTTTAAGATCTCTAATGTACCCATATTTGTGCAAATAA
>DWQT01003852.1:0-11940 GCA_018244895.1 Myscelus amystis hages | reverse complement strand
ATCCACTTTGCTTTTGTTCAGGTAAGACTTGGTAATGGATGGAATTTTATAATGTAACCGGGACTTAATCGCGTACCATTTTAATCGAAGTATTTACCTCGACTCTCGACGTTTCGGCCGTAACGCAGCGGCCGCGGCCACGAGTAGACTGGGAGTGTGGGATAGAATATGAATAGAAATCGCGAAAGCTTAAAACAATGGATGGAATGTTCGCAGGTGATTCTGCTAGAGGAGGCGTGGTCGGAATTGTTCCTGCTGAACGCGATCCAGTGGTGCCTGCCGTTGGATGCCACGTGCGCCACGCTCTTCGGCAGCGACCAGGCCGACCAAGGTGCCCCAGCCGTCTTTATATAGCCTTCCAAACCAATCGCCGATACTCGTATTTGGTATCGGTACAGCTTTCAGCTCGATTTTGGTACTGACATATCTTTTTGCAAGTTTGGGTAACGGAAGTAACTTTTCACGATGCTAGCAGTACGGAGGTTTGTAGCCAGTCGTCTTTCCACACACATCCAGTATCCGGTGTATCTCGGTTCCAGAGAGCGGAGTCGCGTCGCCCACGCTGCGGCGCCTGCGCGAGGTGCTGGCGCGCTACCGCGCCGTCATGGTGGACCCCGCGGAGTTCGCCTGCATGAAGGCCATCGTGCTCTTTAAATCTGGTAAAAAATATTCACATACACATACATACATACACACATACATACAAAGACAAAGACAAAGACATTTATTTGTGCAAATATGGGTACATTTAAAGATGTTACAAGGTTATTGCTGCAATCCATATTTTGCCTTTTACGGCGTACATATATACAAACATACATACACACGTACATATATGCATACATACATACATACATACATCCATAACCATCACGCCAGGTCCCTAACGCGGTAGGTAGAGCGCACCGAGTGCCAAATATCTCAGTCCTTACAAACCTGTCGAAAGTTCCAACATTTATTTAGCGGATGAATAAGTATGTTCTCGTGCGATGACGCCAGAGACGCGCGGGCTGAAGGAGCCGCTGCAGATCGAGAACCTGCAAGACCAGGCGCAGGTGATGCTGATGTCGCACGCGCGCGCCGCGCACGCCGCCGCGCCCGCGCGCTTCGGGCGCCTGCTGCTGCTGCTGCCGCTGCTGCGCGCGCCGCCGCCGCGCGCGCTCGAGCGGGAGTTCTTCGCGCGCACCATCGGCCACACGCCCATGGAGAAGGTGCTCGCCGACATGTACAGGAACTGAGCGGCCGCCAGCTTCGGGACGTTCGGGCTCGAAGGACCAAACGGGTCCGTTTTAAAAAAATATTTTGCTTGAGCTTCAGGCTCGAAGGATCAAATATGTCCGTTTAAAGATGTATTTTGCTTTCAAAGACAACAATTGTTAATGCAACCGATATTTGAATACAAGTCTGCCGGATGTGACGTTCGGGCTCGAAGGACCAAACGTGACCATTTTAACCCATTGAGTGCCGAAATTTCATGGGACATATGAAAGGTACGGGCAATATATACGTATATATACGTATCCGGCATTCAATGGGTTAAAGATCTATTTTAATTTCAAAGACAAAAATTGTTAATGCAATCGATATTTTAATTTAATAAACGTCTTCGAGTGAGGAGTTGGTTCCAGTTAAGTGAATTTGCTTTTTTTGTCATGTATAAACGATTCTAAACTGGTTTTGTGTTATAAGATCACCTTTGTCCGGCTCAAAAGACGAAAAATGCTTGACCCAAAGAATAAAGAAATAATAGTTCAATCCATATTTTAACAAGTCTTCAGTTGAAAAGTTGATTCTGACTCGTGTTAGATACGTTTTTCGAGTTGCGAACGATTCTATGCATGTTTTGTTTCAAAAGATCATTTTTGTTCGAAAATCATC
Organism: Myscelus amystis hages; assembly: GCA_018244895.1. Lineage (NCBI taxonomy): Eukaryota > Metazoa > Arthropoda > Insecta > Lepidoptera > Hesperiidae > Myscelus > Myscelus amystis. The sequence goes on along the minus strand of DWQT01003852.1, from coordinate 10,062 downwards.
GGTCGAGAAACGAAAAGTGTTTGATCCAAGACGTAAATAATTGTTGCAAAATCCGGCTCGAAGGACCGTGCGGTTGCAATGAGATTGGAACTGAGGACGGTCGTTGTTTGTAAATAGGAAAATATTTTATGCTTACATGTAAATACCAAAGCAATGTAGATAAATGTTAAGATAGATAATAAAACATTGAAAAATCCTTCAACCAAATTTTACACTATAAGTAAAGAACATTATTAATTCCACAACAAATTTCGTTAATCCGTATCTACATTTGTTATTAAGAATGTAAATATAATAATAATTGATATTATAATACAAATTCATGATCAAGATTTTTTTTATTTAATAGCTAGTTGCCAACTTTGTGCTGTTCTGAATACTGTAATACTGTGCACATTTTGAAATATTAGAAATATATTTTACAATCGTTAGAAAGTATTCATAAAGTGTAATTAATTGTATCGATATATTTAGTGGTTATTCAATAAGTTACCATCGAGTCTAGTCAAGTTACGACATAATTGTACTTAAACATTCCAGAAACGAATTGAAGGCCTCAATTAGTGTTAAATTTAAATTGTAACTCATCGGAAAGAACTCCCATACATTAGGTTATAGCGTAGAACGAATATCACTGTTTCACTTCAACTTATACATCTGTCTCACTCTCTCAAATAACATTTTATGTCTAATTAAAATTTGTCATGACGACAACACTAACAATTGTAAAATAGAATAATATCAAATTATTTAATGAAAACAATTCTCTCACAAGCGATATATATGCAAATAAACTCTATAACATAAATAAAAGATTCGCAATTGATTGAAATTCTTCAACCGCAGTACCAACATTAAATAGCAACAACAAGCGACAGGCGCGCCACACGCGCGGTGAGAATTGCATGCAAAAATTTGTTGCTGCTATAATTACTGTATTTTTTATTAAGTGTGGATATAAAAGGCCCTTAAGAGTTTTTTTTTAAATCTTTTATTGTTCCACAGCTAAATGCTGAACATACAGACTCTTTAATTGTGTCACTATGTGTATTGCCCTTAAATATAGCGCTCTAAATCATTCAGTGATCTAAAGACAATTTAGCTAAATACGTCTTCTCGTTTCTAAATCCACAAGTGTTTTGTAAATAGGCGTCTATGTAGATTATTATGTTCCTTTTAATTATATTGTAATGTAATTTTAATATTGTATCAGCATACCGCTAAATATATTCATGAGCCAAAATTGTAATAAATACATCTGATGTCAGTAAATCCAGTATTTTTATTTAATGTAATTTTTTTTTTATAGTAGCGTTAACAGGTACGTTAGCTTAAAGTTTCGAAAACTTGAGATACAATGATTATTGACTTAAAGTTAATAGTGTCATCTAGCGGCAAGAAATAGAACTATTACAATAATGTACTTTGCAACTAATCAAGAGTACTTAGTTCATTCGCTTTTGAATAGATGGCGCTACCAACCATTGAAATAGATTCCAAAATTAACAATGAAATTAAAGCTACTCGTAGTTTTATACGTTGTTGAGGTCAATATTGTCATCATTACTATAATGCCACTGCCACACGCTAAAGTATAAAAATATTTAGTGCGTGAAGAAATTTCACATGCGACGCCATTGTGATATTTCTGGTGCATTGTAATTACGAGTTGCGGGGTATGCTTAGTTTCCGGACGCAATTTTCAATTGTTAAAAGGTCGGTCGCCTCCAGTGGAGTGTCCTTTGTGTGGATCAACGAACATGAAAGATTATAAAGTATGTTTATAATTTATTAGTTCTATAGCATAATAACAACTACGCGTGTAACAAATTCAGTTGGCCTAAAACAAGATTAAGAACTGAATTTTCGTAACACTACATTCGTAATAATCAAATTGAAGCTCATTGTATTGCCTACCTAGTTATGTTCCCTGCCGCTACGACGCGAACTGACGTCGAATTTGAAGTCAACTTAAAGAGAAAAATAAGAAAATTTAATTATACACTTTATATTTCAAACACGGGTTTTTTAGAATTTACGTAATATTTATTGGCAAAGACTTGTTGTATAAGACTCCATAATCCTAAAAGTTGATATAACCTTGTGATGACGAATTTTAAATAGAACGTATGTATATTCTGTTCTGTTTGACAAGCTTTGTTAAACACTAGGTGCGTCTTTAAAAAGTTTAAATCGTGACTTTTTTGAGCTGTCAAAACGGAATGTAGACAAATTGGATAGGGAGCTAGGAGCTAGTAGACAATACACAGAAACGCTTCTCTATCGAATTTAAGTACATTGCACTAGTGTCAAAAATATGGATACAATTAGGTACCAATGGAATGAGCAAACACGACATATTCATAACTTCGACTGTATGAGTTCTTTGACCAACAAAATCAGATATTTGTATTGATTACAATTTCTAACGTAATGTGTGAAGAACTTTGATTATGATAATGCTTGTATTAAATATGCGAATTCATTATTTAGATTCACAAGACCTCTGGGGAAATGATTGTGAAGGAGACTCTGAGGTCATACCACGATGGGGTCGGGTTGCGAAGATCCACCGATCAATGAATAGATATTTGTCAGTCTAATAAAATTATGCATAACGTTGTAGTAATAAATTGTTTGTGCTAACCATATCAATATGAACGTTCATTATGTACAATGCCATTTTGTATTTGCCAAGCTATAGTGTGTGTTTTTTTATATTACAATTGTACTAGATAAATTAATATTTTAATTGATTTCAAAGACAATCATCAATATCATTTGTAGAAAAATTCTCCAATCAAGTGTCTGTAGGTACGCTGTACAAGCTGACTAAGTTCGTTGTAAAACTGGAATTTTAGTCTTGTTTACTTTGTGGTTCGCCTTCGAACTTGTGTGCTTATGAAGTATGATGTTTTTATTAAACTGACAATAAAGGTAACTAAAAGTAATGCTTTCGATGTAATCTTCACTACATGTATTAATGAATACCAGTAATAATAACACCGTCTTTTTCTAATTATACCTACAAATGGAAAAACAACATTAACACGCGCTACGCACGCCAATATTAATTATCTGTAGATCGGATTGGTCTTTTTTAGGCGCGTTAACAGAGCTAGACTCCGCTTGGGCGAAGGAGTTTCTGTGGTACGACTGTATCATTTTAATTCAATTGAGATTCAACTATCCGGTCGAAAGACCAACACGAATTTTCGTGGGGTGTGAACCTTGAGCGTCTAGCGGCTAGAACGAATGTACTTAGGTACAAATCAAACATGTAGCGGCGAGCGACGGGACGAACGGTAAAATGTGTCAGCGAATCGCATTGTGTCGAGCTACAGACGTGGCAAATAGTGCAGGCAGGAATCAAACCAGTTTAGTCGTATTCGTCACGTTATCTTGGAAACTTTTATAGGCTAAATACCAGTTAAACTATTTGGAAGTCTTGTGACCCGTATCATAATATAACCCAAATATAAACATGTTATATAGATATTGTGGAAAGAAATAAAGAACTGGCACTGGCCTTAAACGGTCTGAAGTTACAACTGTATAGTTGTAACTTCAGACCGTTTAAGGATAATAACATTAAAAATGAAAGCAGGTTTTTATGCAGTACGAGATTCACAAACCACATGCTAATCTTTCCTTGTTCATAATCTCTATCAACTTTTGCGTTGTCCCAATAAAAAGAAAAATGCCTCTACATTCAATAACCTTATAATGATAATTATTATCAGAACAGATTTGGAAACGTTTCAAACGTCTTTATACTCAGACAGACACAGATACTCAAAAATCAAAACATTTTTTTAATTTCACGCATTCTTGTTGACAATTATTGTACACAGCCAAACGAAGTTACTATAATATTTTCTTCTCTGCCGTATTTTCTATAACAATATTGTCAATGGCTAATCATATTTTATGTGAGTACTGGTACATGAAATATGACTCATATCCTAACGGAAATCCCCTCAACCTTCTACTATTTTTAATGACAAAGCAATAATATTTTCCCTAAGGCGTTTTACAAGTAACAAATTGATTGAAAAGAGCGTCATTCATGATCTCTATGAAATAACTATGTATTTTAAAAAGAGACATCCGTACTAAGATTATAAATGAGAAAGTGTGTTTGTTTGACCTTTCCCGTCAAAACGGAGCAGCGGATCGATGTGATTTTTGTTCTGTGGACGAATTAGCTGAAGTGACATAAGGTTTTTTTTCTCGGAATAACCTAAATAGCGCGGGAAAACACGTTTCAATCAATAAGGCACTATAGAAGGAGTTACGGGCGTAAAAACGGTATGACGTGTGAATAATACACACTCTAGACCACGCGGGTAAAGCTAGTTATTTTTACTTAGTTTATATATTTAATGATCAAGTCACGTATTGATTGTAAAGTAAATTCCCCGCCATTCTGATTGTTTTGTTCGATCTTATCTCATAGCCGTACGGAATATTGAACGGTTTTCACTAATAACCAGAGTGATTACCTAGTTAAATTACAGACTAAAATGTGGAAACACTTTATGTAACTAAGTAATGATGAAATTTGTGACATTGAAATAAATTCTCCCGTGCGAGCTTCCGTCGGGTATGGTCCACAGATAACTAAACTGAATAGTTCCCCTTGAGTATTAAAAAAATTACTCGAATTCCAGCTAATTATCTAAATGACCTGTGATGTCTGTTGTAAATTTTTAAAATTAAAATAATCCCTATATATAATTGTAACTATGTATTACCTTGTATTACTTGCAATAATCATAAATATTATCTTAAGGTAGAGTATACAATCGAATTGTATTGAAATAATGATGAATGATGGATGTACACAATGAGAAAATTATCTTTTTTTTTATAATCGCAGAAAACAGGCACAAAGTTCAGCCCATTATGTAGTGAATAACATGCCTGAGAAAAAAAATAAAGGAAGTTACTCGCAAATTCTCACGACAGGGAAACTTCAATTTAATTAATTTAATACTTCTGACATTTCTAACAAGAAAATCTTTGCTTTTCCCATTTCATATGGAAACATGTAAAAGTCTATGCCTAATCAAAACAATAATTACTTGCTAATAGTGATATAGAAATTTTGTTTCTGTCAATATAGTTAGCAAACTTATAAGAGAATATGGCTAACATCTAATACATTTTTAATGTCAACCTATATTATGTACCTATGTACATTAAAATGACACTCAACATTGGTGAAAAAACTTTATTAAAAATATTTTTAATAAAAAACATTAATATATCTAAAATATAACTGATCATATACACAATATCACAAATAATGCAAATATAATTGATATATATTTCATTACTCATATAAACAAATTTATCAAAGCTATATGGCAAGTTTATAAATAAATGGTGTTTTTGCATCATATATAATAACATACAATAATTATTGTGTAACGTAATTTTAATTGGACTCTAATTGTATTGTTAGAGGACATCTCATTGTTGAATTTTATTATATTTAATACTTAATTAAAAATGTTACCGAGATAATTTGAGATTACTTGTCTTACAAGCCTAGCACATTACAAAATGAAAAAGAAAAAACCAATTGATGCTGTAAAAGATATCACATTTCATTAAAGTCATGTTGTATTATTGAGTTTTTTGACACTATGATCTAATATAGTGTGGGTAGATGATAGAATCCCCCGAATGCAACAGAATTTGTGACTTTCTCAATTATTAAATAACAGAAAGGCCTGTTGGCCTCGAAACGGACAACACCAATACGGTTGGTGAACTCCGCTGCACTGACGGCTGAAGCCGTCGTCCCCTCTTCCGTCACCTCTATCTCGGCCTTGTGGATAACTTTAGTGACATACAGCGGCACTCGAGATATACCAGGCAAGCTAGCCCTAGTCTCATCGAACAGATCATTTATATGCATATGTTTTAACGGCTGTGTTAGATCTAATTTAGACTCAATTTTGAACCTAGGCAGATAGCAGTCTACCTCGTCGTCTCCGTACTCCTCCGATGACATTTTCAGTTCATTGAACACCGCGTCTAGTGAAATGTTATTGAAGTTATAGAACATATCCTTTAGCGACACACCTGGGTTCGGCAGCATAATTAACATGGACAGTCTATTCTCTTTGCCGTACGGTATCTCTAATACTCGGGCCTGCAAAGCTTTGATATTAGCAAAAGGGTATGTATACCGGTTGTACATCATATTCACCATGCCCAGTCTGTCGCCGTTGCTGCTGTAGAAGGGCTGTCGCGTCGTGAGCGAGGCGTTGAAGGGCGCGGTCCATTGGCCCTTGAAGTAGAGCACACTGGTCATGATCAGCCGCGAGTTGACCAAATCGTCGCTGGCCAGTAGCGACGATATGCGACCGTGGGTCACCCTCGATATCGCCTCGTTGATTACATTCGCGGTGCGTTCGGTGTCGCTGAAGTTCACCTTGATCATGCTACTGTCGTACTGCTTCGCGACGTCCACGAAATCGTCCAGCGGCAACATCATGGCGTCGACGAATATCGAGTTGAGCCGTTCCAACACAACAGTGCTGGTGTTCACTTGCAGCCATTTAAATATCCTCTTGAAGTCCTCTCTCGTTCGCGCGAGTCTTTGCGGCACTATGCGCAGTGCATGGCATATTTCCTTCAGCGTGTTCCCCGAAGCGCCCTCCGCCGTGACGGCCAACAGCGACCACGCAGTCACCGGCGACATGATCAAATTCATGCCCTTCTCTTCCTGAAGCGTCGTCTGATAGAGCAGTTCGATGGAAAAGTTGCCAATCTTCTCCGCAAGTCCATTGTGAAGATTGTTCGATAATGTCGGTACGGTTTTAACGTCTTGTCCGTAACAAGTCGACACACACAACACAACGAATAAAATGAGCATATTTATTGTTTTCCAATATTACTGTTTAATTACAGCTTCATAATTGAATATAACGCAATATTGACTGACTTCCCCGTGGCGACCGCACGACACTAATGTGATGATCTGACTGAAACTCCGAGGTCACTGAGTTAAAACCGAGCAGTTATCAGATTGACGCGCGCAATTAAACTAAACAACTACTAATAGTGTGGTACTAAAGCATCGAGTATTGTTATGGAACGAGTATTTTTCATATTTGAAGCTAGATAATTTTAAGCTTTCGATATTCAGTGGGTCAGATAGTATTATTTTTTTTATTATATCGATTCCCAAGCTATGAATTTCGGAGTGACGGAATCACGATCGATAAAAATCAAATCGAGTTGAAGAGTTCAAAAGACGAATAAACAAAAATGAAACGAAAGACGTCTAAAACATTGAAAGGATCTTGTCATAACAAACATGAACGAATGGTTTACTACACGCAACTACAGCACAAACAGGTGTTGAGTTAACCATGATAATTCAATATATTGGAATAACCGATACTACAGGCTGCCAAGCTATTTGATAAAATATCATAGTATTGTTTGCTTAACACGTTTTTGTATTGTTTAAATATTACATTTGATTATTAATAAAAACATACAATGTCATAGAAAAACTTAACTATCGTAACTTAAAAATAACTGATTTAACGACTCGGAATGTATTCGATATCTGGAAATCGATACTGTACTGTAACGATACGATACTGAAAGTACATTATTTTACACTAATGGTACAACACTAAGTTGTCATATCATGGGGAAATCCAAACAAACCGGTAGCAAACGTAGATACCGGTTTGTATAACAGTTTATTAAATCTGGCTGCTCGTCGAGTACTAATGTCTATAAATGGAGATATTTTTTTTTTCTTTTAATTTAGTACTTAATAATTAGAATTCGATTTGAGTTCATTTACTTTAATTTATTTTACACCCATCATTAACGTCAATTTACAGCATTCCATTTCCGATGTGTAGGGCTTAAATACAGACACGCTTCTTTGGCCTTAAGGCCGGTTCAGACTACGACACTATACACCGTACACTCAGTGTATACATCGAATGTCCCTGTATGAACACGAGTGTCTATAATTAGTAAATTTATTGTGACACAATATTTAGTGTCGCATCAACCGTCGTAGTTGACAAGTTTCCGTACAGTACAGACATTAATGTCTGACATTTATGTCAGAATTTCTGTCGTAGTCTCAACGTACCATTAGACTATAGCCGTAAACCTTCTCATTATAAGGGGAGACTCGTGTCCAAGGATGGAATGAAAGGAGTGAAAAAGAAAAGGTCTTAACAAGAAGGCAGCCTGAAGTGCGTCGACGCAGTTATGTTAACTCACACAAGCTTACGAAGGACATCACTACCAAACGCAATCAGATGCCTGATGAATATTTTATCTATATTAAAGCTTTAGTGAATGAGTAATGCATTCATGAACCTACATACTTTTTTTTAATGTCATCTTTTCTGCCGACTAACCATATAAAATACATTAACGACAGTTTTAAAACTGTTAATGCAGAGTTAGTCAACCTTTTGTATGAGTAAACAGGAAAATAGCACAATTTTTCCAGGAATATGTTGTTTATTACGTCGTCTGGTAAAGACTGTATTAAAGGAGTTTCCTTTCAATAAAATATAATAATTAAAATTAGTCTAAAGGCAGGCGGCGGCGGTGTTTTGAGATTCTGTTAAGTTAACGGTATGGTAGTTCATAAGGAGAACAAATGATAAATATGTTTTTTGTTTATTAAAATGAGGCGAAATAGTATTGTTTCAAATGAAATAAATATTGACACTAGCATTAAAGGGTGTCTGAAAGACGGCACTAAATGGGATTTAGTTCACGCGCTCGCAACAGCTAGAGATCTCGAATAGCCTCATTCCGTTTTTTAATACATTTTTTTTTTCTCATATTGTAATGGGTTTTATAGGCAAAAATTATTGTCTTTTTTTCATTCTTTACCTGCCTTTTGTAGGTATCACATTTTTTGGTTCAATACTGTTCAAATAAATCGCTGTTTGTGGCATTTACGTACTGTTACATTCGTGTTGGAAAACAATGATAAAGAAATATCTAATTTCAGGGCAACCGTAATATTCCCATCATAAATAAACGGGGTATTTAAAGCGATAAATCATTTCCAGCCGCGCAGTTACGCAGTCTGCATGCAATTATCTACATGTGGACATTACTGTCGTTTATCTGTCGGTTTTTATTTTACATATTTAGACTTACATGTGTCCGGAACATCGTAATCAATTTCCTGTTGTGTAAGTAGGGAAAATTAATGGGATTTTGTTATTTTTTGTTTCATAATTGACTTAGTGTAACTGTGTTTTAGTGCAGTTAAACATAATTTGGAGTCAGACGCATCTATAACAGAATTCTAATGATATTAACGAATACCAACTGCACTATTAATAAATATACATACATATATACATACATACATAACAACAGGTCCCTAATGGGGTAGACAGAAAGCACCGTGTGCTAAATATCTCTGTCTTCTTAATAAGTACTATACTTATAACTGTAAAATTTCAAATTCAAACTGTTTTATTCATTATAAGGTACATACGTACACCAATGAAAGTCATGTTCCAGTCATCGTACTAATATTATTTAGCTAACCTTTACTAGTTGGAGAGGCACTGTGAGTAGACTAATATTAGTCCCTTTACTGCTAGTTACGAATTAAAACTCACTAATGTTTATTAAAAACTATTACTAACTTTACACTAACAGTCCCATTCTGAAAGCCCTATAAGAGATTATATAAGTACATAAAATGATCTAATCGTTATCAGATGCGGTTAAGACAGAGACAGCTTGTGTGTGTTATAGGAGGAAAAGGGTAAAATTAAAATTACGATTTGACGTACGATGACAGTTGGGAAAAAATTAAGTAAACAACACACTATTTTCGGATGGATACCAAGAATAATCGATAATGATGGTTGAGGAAGGTTTTGAGTAAAGTTTGCTCATAGCGGAGGGCCCGCGCTAAATCCGCGCGGGCGACGCCGGCCGGGCCGCGGACGTCTACGAAAGTGTTCCCGTGGCCCGGTCAGCAGGCGTGTGCAGACACACCGTTGGGTTTTAGTGGGTAGTCTGGTCGTA
>DWQT01003851.1:0-11940 GCA_018244895.1 Myscelus amystis hages | reverse complement strand
ATAAACGTACATATACATATATGTACATATGATATGATACTTATACAGATATTTTTATTACACCCTGACATAGAACAGACTAATGTGCTGATCGCAATGTTGCTCTGGGTGGGAATCGAACCCACGACCTCTGGTTTTGCTGTCAGGGTCTCTGACCACTCGACTACGAGGCCAGTAATATTTATTCCAACAAAGTTAGCGAGTTACTGTTTTAGTAGAAATTTTTGTTATAACGGATAAAGGTGCTTTCACACTGTACCAATGTGGAGTTCACACTGTATTGCCACTGATAGCATGGACAAGAAATGTGCGAGCGACGAACAGTGAAATGTACTGTTTTCGCTTAGGGTGCTTATACACGAACGGCTTTTAGCGCTGATGAAGATTTTCACTGCGATTTTTATGATTTTAACCTAACTTTTACATATAAATATTGGAAAATATATTATCGTACGTCCATTGCTTAGTTTGCTCAGATGGAATGCTAATAGCATTATTGTTAACTTACTATTAACTTGATAAAATCGTTTAATTTGAGCTGTCATTTGAACTATGTTCCACTGGTTCTCAAAGTTCACCGATGGCTGGTATGTTTAAAGCTCTATGGAAAGCGCCGCTGCCGTGTACGCGCCTTTAGTGAAAGTCACCGCAGTTCATATTGGCCGGTAACGTGGAGAGTTGTCATTTGGTTGATGCTCACAATATTTGCTATGAATTTGAAATATTCAGTGCACGGTGGCATCTTTGAGGAACACAAAAGAAAATCGAATCGGGTGGACTAACTTCATTATTTTTAAGTTCTTGTGTTTATTCAATGTCAAGTCATTAGAGGTATCGTGCTGCCAGTGATAGCCTTGAATTTCAATTCCACTTCGGAGGTCTGGGTTCGAATCCGGCGGTTTGCACAGTGAAGGAAAATCGCGAGCAAATCTGCCCAACGGGCGGAAAAGGCCACCTAGAGTCGCTCGCTCTGTCTCTTTCATTCTTCCAATGATATGTCAATATATCTAACATTATCAAAAATAAGCACCGAATTCTCATGTTTATTGTATTGTCTCACAAGTTTTTCAAAACTGCCGCGCTAAAAGTACTCAGGCTTTTTGAGATTCATGTATAATTAACGTAAATATAAATAAAAACGAAGTACTTATGCTTACTTAATTTACTTATATGTAGTTACTTAGATATAGGTAATTATTTAATTAAATTTGCACCGCGAAGGTTACTTTTTTAATTATAAAATTAATTTTCACTTGCACGATAGCCTTGTGGTGATTTCCGAATTTCACAACGTCGTTATTTTAAATTTTAAAATTTCCCTCTTCGATGTGAAAATGACTGGTTACTTATTAATTTATACTTCATTCTATTCATTAAATTGGTAATTGTTTTCTTTTAATTCTTCACGAATGAATAACTATTTATTAGCCTACAACGAATTACTTCAATCTTTATTAATAAAGTTTATTAATAAAGTAAAATGTTAACACTGTTATAAGATTACTAAGAAACCTTATAATAGCAAGTTATAATACATATTCTTCCTTTTTTTTAAAAAAGCATAAATGCATTTTTAAATTAAACATTATTCATAATTACATTCGTGTAATAGAATAAATGCGGTAAAAATATTTATGATACTTAATTAAATAACTGCTTTTGATTTAAAAGTATTTACGGAATAACTATATTTATGGTCTATGGAGCTCCCAAATGTCAATATTCAATGTATACTCAACCTATATACTAGTATTTATTATAAAGAAGTTATTATTTGTGAGTTTATATGTAGGATTTAATCTTACTGCTGAAACTATTGATCATCGAACAAAATAATGCACCACAGATTTAAATACATCATTATCTACAATAAGTTTACCTAACCTAATTCAAACATGTTTTTTAAATCTTAATTGATCGCTGGTCTAATATAAACAGACCTTTGTGTCATGTTATGACTATAATTGTTTTATTCTAAGAATTTTCTTTCACACGGTTGTCATTGATCGGAAAACTGCATTATTTCCACAGAGTAGATATTACATAAAATCATAATATTATCTGTGGTCAGGATGTGATTTCGCGCGTTTTGTAACGTGCGTATATTTATTATGCATTTGAAATTGCGATTATGTGTCAGAAAACAACTTTTTGATATACTTATTATATAATCTCATCAAAAATTTGCGAAATAAACCAATTAAAAATATCTTTCTACTTCCTTAGCGTCATATAATCGCATATAGAATGTAAAATATGCAATTATATCAAATACAACAGATACATAAAATTCTGATAAACGCGACAGGTTATTTTGAATTATTTTTAGACTAATCTATGGAAATAATTGTGTAGACTTCCGGGCAAAGGTCTTGCAGTAGACAAATAATTTATAACAAAACAAACTTGTTATTCGAACTCCATAATTCTACTCTAATTAAAACCATACTAATGTTCTTCCGTATGCAATTAATACAACATACGTGAATGTCCATATCATTTTATGGGTATGCATATAAAGGAATGCGGCAGTCCTAGTTTCGTTTTTATACCTATCCAATACCCGAGAAAACCTTGCAATCAGAGACATGGAAACCGGTGTTGCCAAATGTGAATATTAGAATTTGTATATGGCAACATGTTTTAAGATTTTTATATCCTTTAAGAATTTAGTTACATATATTGCCTATTACTTTTTCATTAAACAATTATAATTGAATTTAAATAAATATTAATTTAAATCAAACCATTCATTTCGCCTTATTACAAAACGCGGTGTGACAGTAATAAAGAATATTGTAATGTACTGACATTTAGTCGGCAATTAATAAATCTCACGAAGCAATGAACGATGACAAGTTTATATAAATAGCAGGCTGGTAATAACCTGACTGACATCAATGTGGTCTATTAACATTCTAGATCGAGACTAGAAACTAAATAGTGAACATCCTAAAGAGTGCACGAAGATTTTCACTCATTGACCGAGAATAGAGTAAAACATCCACAGCCTACTTTCAAGTACCTAGTTGTACACGCTTACATAAAAATAAACTGTGCATTTTGTACCTATTTTGGAGATTCGTACATGGAATACCAAGCTTTGTGCAATCAAAGTTCACAAAATAAGTAAACGATCGCAAAAATGATTAACTGTTTCGTTTGAGGCTTCTGTATCGAGTTAGCAATTGTGTCAGTAGATTTTCTCTCTGGTCTAAAAGGGAAACAAAGTCAAATAAAGACTAATGATTTTGTTTAAACATCTTGTTTTGTCTTATATTATTGTGGGTCATAATTGTAGAACAGATCGGTAAGCTTTATTTAGAGTAATTTGGTTTGTTTACGGCCTTTACTTCCACAGAGACCTAATTTTAAACTTGGTACTCCACAGCAAAGGGTCATTGACCGCGCGCTTTACCGCAACTTTTTAAATGGCAAATGTCGCAATGACCGCGCAATTATAATCTGTAGCATCAGTTTTTTTTTAACAATGTTCTGCATTTATTTATAATCTGTAGCATCAGAGTACTTTTTTAAATAATGTTCTGCATTTAAATTTGAATGCTCTAATTATGATATTCGCGTAATTTTTTGTTTATGTTACATGTTATATTTGGCAAGTTTTTAGATAATCATATTACATTTTGTTACTGCATTTTAGAATTACTTAATTTTTTTATGAAGACTGCCTTAAAAGTAACTTTCTAAGTTCTAGTAAATTTCTAAACCTCCGTAGGGGGTCCCACGTAAATAGTTTGCCTCATCATCTCTTGGCATGATTCAGTATGGAAATATTAACAAATAAGTTACACTTAGAATTAAAGTACACATTGTGTAATAAAATAAACGGGAATACAGATTACGTATACATAAAAATTCAACTGAACTTAATGACAAAACGTCGATTTTGTAAGATACATCAATACTATTGAAAAAGCAAGGGTATTATTTATTATTACGTTTACCAAAGAACGCTTGTTACAAACTGTTATTGTTTGAACATTACTCTTCAGTAACAGTGGACGAGATATAGCCGGCCGTGACGAATGACGCATAGAAAATTACTAAGGCCCGGTATTACTAACTGTTGCTGCTACTGTATCCAGCTATTATGAAAATAAGGCTTAAACATATTATGGTTACTACACAATTTATTATGAACCTAGTTGTTGCTCCAGGAGTGGTGGAGTGGATTGGTGGTTTCTTATACTTTTTCTATTTTGTATTCTAATTCGTAGTATTACGCAATTTTAGAACTTACGTTTAACACAAGATAAGTGATTGATCTACTTTAGTTCTTTTACAGAAATGATAAATTTGGTTTGCACTGTGTGTTACAATAATTTTTAAATGCTAAACTTTGTGTGTGTGCATGCATTCATGAGCGTATGGGCATGCATGCGTTCTTCCGTGCAAACGTGCGTGCACGCATGCGTGCTTGTGCCTGTGCTTATGTGTGTAGTTCTCATGGCTCTGATAAGAATTTAATTGATGTTAGTGGCTATTTAAAAAATGTAATTAATATTATTACTTTTAGTAGTGGTATCTTGATTACTAAATTCTAGCAGCAGCAATTAAATGCGGCTGTATTTTTCATCACATTCATTACTTTAGGATTTGGGTCAACTCTGATAAATGGCACAATATTTCTCAATTACGTTGCATTCAGTATTTATAGGCGTTACTCATAGTCGTACTAAAATTATATCAGTCGTTTATTGTTACACGCTAAACAAATCAAAAGAATAAACTACGGTTCTGTATTTATTGTTAGTCTATTGGTTGTATCAGTTCTGAATTTTCCCGCCTAATTTCAAATGTCATGTTCACTGACACAGATAAAATACGGTTTATCAGTAGTTGGAATCGTTTTAAAAAGTCAAGTGGCTTAGATGACCACATGCAGTTTTATGTGGATGCCATTTAAATAAAAATAAAATTTATATTATATTCTGAATACGTGTCGCGATTTACGATAAGTCTGAAACACATGTTTGCCGTTCGTTAATATTCAAGGTCTTGATATAAAATGTCAGTCATTATAAACCCTTCACATTTACAATAAATGTAGTCCTATTAGTGTTTGTACCTGGTTGGTTGGTTTCTTATGTCTATGGCTGTTTGTGACACATCTGAAAAGGTATTTTAATTTTTTCCCAAACACATTATGGAAGCTAGAAGTACGCGCGGAATTTTGTATTTAGAAGAAGTGATTAAAAAATGTTGTTAGTTCCGTTTTCTGATGCGGTGATACTCCGAACCCTTTGCTGCAGTCTTCCATAAAATTCCTAAGTTTTCTGTGCTATTGCTCTTTATTATTATTATATACACATTATGAACACGTTAATATTACTTTAACATTGACCCCGGATCTTAATTCAGGATGGGATATATAATAGGATTCCGGATATCAATCGTGCCCATAGACAAATGGTATAGTAAAGTTTTAGTGTCAAATGCAAATAACAGACGATACTTGGAGAAAATAAAGAGGATACCTCGAATAAATTATCACATGATGCAATTATAATCTGTCTTTGTTTGAATAACCTACTTTCGAACGCTGCTTTTGTTTCCCGCTCTGTCACCTGACACGGCCGGTGGCAGTTCAACGCTTTGTTCGGAAATTGCGACACATGGCATCTTCTTCAATGTTTTTAAACATTATATATGCAGTCGAATTTCTCTCTGCCAGTCACCGCGAGGATGTTTTATATTTCGTCCGCAAATCTCGGCCAAGGCGTGCAACGCAAGGCCGTTTAGTGAAATGGATAACGTACTTAGTATTGCAACTTCATGGGAATTCACTTTATTTTAATGCCTACTCGCATATAATTCAAAATTTTCGAACGAATATTTTAATCGCCGCACTAATAGTTCGAAATTTGAATATTTCAGCGCAAATTGTTATTTTTATCTGTGCCACGACTTTTGGGTTAACTTAGCGGCAGTATTGCACGGTGTTTTACAGTTCTTTGTGCCTAAATGTATAATTCTTGGAACTAAACCGTAACAAAAAGGAAATAATTTTCCGGTTGTTTCGCACAAAAAGCAAACCGACCTACATTCACATAGATTAATACTATATTATACCCATACAAAATACTCTACTACGCTCTAAGTAGGTCGTGTCAATGTACTTTTTGGTATTTATGTTTTTGTATGGCCACAATCATACGTGTAAATACATGATATGTACTTGTGCCAACGAATGAATTTGAACTTAGGCAATATAGAAACCAAACGTTTGAATGAAGATTAAAAAAAATTGTGTTTAATCTGATGCACGAGGCAATCATTTCTCTGCCTGACTGCGTAAGCGTCTAGCACTCTCAAGTTTTTGATACGAGGATTAACGCATTTTACGAAATAGGCTTGGTTTGGATCCTAGTAATACAAAAAGTGTCGTTATGTTCGTTATAGAGCAACTACTTAAAAAAAAATCCTAAAAGTACTTTAAAGAATGAAAAACATTTTCTACTTCATCCAGGCAGCTAACAATATGATTACAAAAAAAAAACCTATAGAATAGCATCAATTGCAATGCATAAGCACGATTATTATAGCGATGGCATGGCTTTTGTGAGCTTAGTGAATGAGTAGCCACCAGTCTTCAGTCTCCGCAACACCGACGCGAGCTGAACAAATGTATTATTGAACGAATGAACGTTCATTTACACCTTAACAGTTATTAGGCCTAGTTCATATTGACAATTGACACGTTATATATTTTAGATAGTTTCTTTTTTATAAATTCTGGTGAGCACAAATCTTATTAAATATGTAATTCTTTAATTTTTAAGATTCTATAATTATAAAATGTTTAGAATAAAGAACTGCAATCCGCTAGCATCCTGTATTATTCAAAACTGTTTCGAAATTGTTAATTTTTTACTATAATGCGTCTGGCTGATTCTATTGCGGTACAAGTTGGAAAATAAACCTAAAAGCAAATAAAAATAATTAGTCTAATTAGCGAACCGAGCGAAAGTACCTACTAATAATACATTTATTTATTTTAAGACACCCCACACAAACAATACAAAGAGAACTCATTAGTATATGTAGGTGTGACAAACTTGCATAATTTTACAGCGAGACTACAATCGAATTATGAAATTGAAATTAATTAATACGCAAGTACAAATATATGCCAATGTAATTAATATTCGATATTAAGTAATGAATTTTTAATCTGTCAGCAGTGTTACTTGTCAAAACTATTCGCCCTTGACTTACGTGCGATCGAGTCGTGCGCGGGCGAAGCTTTCTTTGAATAAATTATTCAAATTGCGCAGGATTATTATTGACGGTATGAATATTGTTGCAGCTTAGCTGTGTCACTTACGACTGTTGCATCAGTTGTAATGCATGTTGTATTGCTCACCTTGAATGTTAAACCACACTGCATTGACTTCAACCGGGGTGCAAATTTTTTTTTTTACTAAGGATATTTAGCTGCCAGTACAAAACTTGTGGTTAACTTTTTTTTTCTAATTGCATTTAATTTTAATACGTAAAATTTTACAGTGTCACTGACATATTCATTGATCGACATGTGTAATTTTATACATACATAAGTACGTACGGCTGTAAAAGGTCGACATTTGCTGACGGGGCAGTCAAAAGTCTCCGAACCTGGCGTGTGCATGAAGAGTGTGATGGATGTGGATGAAGCAATGCAGGTTTGTAAGGACAGAGATATTTGGCACTCGGTGCCCCCTGACTACCCCGTAAGAGACCTAGCGTGATGGTTATGTCGTATAGTCGTATAAATAAACTTATTGTTTTTAACATTTCAAGCATCTATAAGTTAACATCGGTTAACTAACGATTACAATTGTAAGCTCAATTGACGTTAATAAATAACTTAACAGTCAAAGTGTAACATTACATTTTATCTAACGATACACCACTTACATTCTGAGCGGGTAACAAAACCGGTACTAGGCCGAGCCAGGCCGTTTCGGTTCGCCTTCACTTTTAAACCACTACCATTGTGTTGGTTACTAGTGTTGTGCTATTAACTAGGGCTGCCACGGCTTGCGCGGTTATCGGTTTTTTTTCTTTTTTTTTCAACTCTTTTAGTGGTGTTCCGGTTCTCCTTTCAAAGTGCGAGGGATTTAGGCCATAGTCCACCACGTCGATGATAGACTTAACACACCTCAGAAAATATTGTACACTTATAACAACTCTAAGGTCTGCAGGTTTCCTCGCGACGTTTTCCTTCATCGTTATAGCAAAATGTTTGATTTGTCACGGATCTAAAGCGAAATTCTAAGTACTTTAACTGTGATTAATTTTTTTTAGAATTTTCCAATCTATGTTATTATTAAGTAAAAGTACTAAAAATGATGCTTAATACAAAGAAATGTAATGAGTTAAGTTTTTCATTGTATTCAAAATGTTTATTGAGTACAATAAAATGTACTCGCACTTTATAATTTCTCTCATTTTCCCGTGTTGTTTATGCTTGTGGCAACCCTAACTCGCAAAGCAATGCACACAATAACTAGTCACGACTTTTCTTGGCTTGTTATAATACTTGGACTATTATATATAAAGCTTACAAAGTGTTCACAAGTATATACTGTGAATGAAAATTGTTATCTTCGAGATTGTCATTTTATACAATTCCCCTGCTTATGAAGGAGTGCTTAGAGCAAAAATTTAAATGCAACTAGAGGCCTGAGCATGAACCTCTATCGACGAAGTGTTTGTAGGGTAAATGGTGAAAACGGTATGAAAACTGTACAGCGCCACTATCGTGCGTAAAAGGAACTAATGGATGTCTCCCGCGTTTTGCATGAAATGTACGAGTTACTTTAGTTACGAATACTGCTCATACTAAATGATACTCTAGTTAATAGTATTTGTATACTTTGTATTGGATATTTATGATTTAATGTCAACGCAAACATCGAGCATAACGTTCGAATTCCTCACGTTGTTGTGCAAACATTTAAACACACTGTCAACAATGTTGTTGATGTAATACATTCCCGTGTTTTCATTTATTACCTTGTTTGCTTTGGGCTACATTTTAATATAATTAGCATTTGCTTATTCGTGATCAGTCACTAATGTCATGGTTTGTCAGCAGCTGTTTTTTTTTAATGGGGTAAAGTCGTTATGGATATCTTTCATCTGAAGTGTCGGTCCAATGTTATTCGAAATTCGAACAGACTAAATCCATGCACCATATAGCTAGTAACTGGGACACTAAGATGTTCCTCCTCGAAAACTACAATCGCGACAGCGGAAGCCGCCCTGTCCCCTTCTACCCGCCGCACCTCACCCCCGACCTGTTGCTTATCGCTGTAACTAACTTACACTTTGAATATTAAAACGTTCCATCCTTCTCCAAGATAAACCTTGCATAAATAATGCGAGCGTCATATTGAATAGCTTTCTGTGGAGTCCCTTTGAAGCCGGTTCCCAGAAAGCGCACGCGCTCACAGACAATGTACCGACGAATACGAGTACGTGCGCCAGCATAGCGTCGAATACAAATTTTATTCGTATTCAACGGCTGAATGTATTATTCATGCCGGATCCAGATTCAAATTAGCTTCTATTATGTTTGTCTGTGCACTGTACACAGATAAAATATATTGTTTATTGTTATTAAAATATTTTCATTATACTACAAGCACGATATGACATATTGTAAGTAACGCCATCTGTTGAGTGCTTTCTAAATTGATAGAAATAAAAATGCAATGATTATCATGCATAAATTTGCATGTAACGTCCAGGGGCTACTGGTAATCTAGAATTTAATGTAACTGCAATGTATTTGTCGTGAAGATCCTTATTGAAAAGACCTTGGCTAGCTTGGCTAGGCTGTCTCGTTCTAATATTGAGAAGAAAATGAGAGGCCAATATGTAAGAGTCGTGCAAATTGTCATTTCCTTGTTTGATGCTCTTTATATTATGCAGTAACAAGTATTCATTGTTTTCCACGGTACGAGAGATCAACGCAAGAAAAGGCAGTGGATAGATAAAAAGTAAATAATGATAATATTGTAGTCGAACTAATACTCGACTAGGTACATAATTCAACAATCACAAGCATTCATTCGACCATATTACCATCCATACCATAACCATCTTACAAGTCTTCACACGTTTAGAACACCAAGCAACAACTTCCTCTCTCCCGCCTGAAACCGAACTGTCAGCTGTGAGTTGTCACTCGGCCTGTGACGTTTCCTCCTATGCCTGCTGTCATATAGTCTGTACGACTACAATATTATAATATCTTGAAACAATTCAGCTGATTTTTTGTTATATACAGAATGATACTCATGCTCATCACTCAAGTAAGTAGTATATTTAAAAAAATCAAGTATTTTTGAAACCTCGAAGATGCATTTCAGGATTTGAACCCGGACTGATGAGAGAAAATTCAAAGCCTAATCTATCGCTGCTTACATGACAAATGGAAACTTCAAATAACATAAGCCTGCGTCCAATATGATTCAATGTCTTGCAACGAACATTAAAGAGCGAAAGTGTGGTGACGTCCGCCTATAGTTACTTCCGCGCCATTGGATCATACGCCTTAACGACTACATTAAACAGCCGTTAAGATTTGTTTTTTTGGTTGCTGTTAACTGGCATTAGTGGCCAAGACGTTTGACGCATATATTTTAACTGGTGTTTGAAGCAAAGCGTAAAGCAAAAGGTTTTTTTGGGTCATCAGTGTCGCTAAAATTCGAGAACGGCTGGACCGATTTGGATAACATTGTTTTAAAATTCGTGGCAGTCCAGGGAACGCTTAAAGATGAGAAATGCTAATAATAACAATGTTACCTTTTCAAATGGTTTAGCCTAGGAATGAACATCGGATATTTCTATATATTCCCACGGGATCAAAATTACTCACAGTTGGTATTAAATAATAATAACAATATTAGTGATACACAAATTAAAACATAATTCAGCTTTCAATTTATTATGCCGGGTATTTCGACTGAAAAAAAAAACCATCTGTCATCCGCAGATATATTATCTGTTGTAACGAGCGCGTGGAGGCGGAAGTTAGTATCTGTATCCACGGTATCTCGGTTTATATGAAACAGGGTCGCTAACGGCCATCCGACACGCTTCGTACTGTAGTGGTACGCAACATGCATTATGTATCACCGACCTAAGTATAGGATTTGTAGTACGTGGAAATTGCCGTCATCCAACTCAATTATTAGCTTCCCTTCGATGATTTGGACTAGAGCTATTTCTGAACCTGACAAGAATATGCTATTCGATACCGCCATTTTGAGGTCATTGACCTTTGTAAAATCAATCAACAAATTTAGCACTTGACATATTCATGCACGGATAGAAATGTTTGTCAAAATTATTTTTATCTTTGTTATTTGATACTAAAGTATCTTGTAGTTTACAGCTTTTGAGAATTGCTACAATTTAAATTACATTCGTGTATGTGTTTAAAAATAAACAAGTGTCCGCGGTATGCGGTTGTTTAAATAATATCACTAACTTCGAAGTCATAAATCTATACGACACTCGGAATATTATCAAATGTTGACCTAAGCTCGCAGTACAGAGATAGCCCACAGATAACGTATGCTCTTGTCTATGCTCAGGCTATTACTGGTAGCCTATTTTCGTACAGACGCTGTCAATCAATAAAATTTATGACGTCGTTAACTTCTAATATAGAATACGTTTGCACATATTCTGTAATATTGCTGATGAATAATGTATTTACCAGAAGCACGTATTCAAATGCTGTATTGATGTATGCGTTTTGTTTATCTGGAACTAGCAACATGTCACATCAATCAGCCCTCCCACGGGTATGACATGTGTTCTCTGATACTCTATGAATGTTATATATTTTTTTTTTTTTTTTCCTAATTGACGTTTTGCTGTTGACCTTAGTGGCCTCTACAGCTTCACCCGGGCTTTTGT
>DWQT01003850.1:0-11940 GCA_018244895.1 Myscelus amystis hages | reverse complement strand
ACTCTTTGAAAGAAAGGAAGGTAAAAAGGTATAAATAATCATACTGCTGTGTTCTTTATCGATGATATATAAAATTCTGGATAGTAATAGTAATATCTTGTTGTTTTAGGATACGCTGCTAAATTTAGATGATTGTCAAGAGAAGATAAATAAACGTTACACAGAAATTAGCGAAACCGCAGATCGTATCAAAGTATTGCTTAGAGAAAATATGGAAATGTTTAATATGCAAGACAATCAAGAATGTGAAATTTGGTTGTCATACGTCTCATTCATTGATAATTTATTTGAAGAGGCACTTTTTAAGTGCATAGCTTGCAGGTAAGGAAATATATATATAAAAGGTATCATGTGATATATACATTTTAACATTAATACTTTTAATTTCAGTTTAGGGTATATATCGGAACATATGAATCCCAAAAATAAACTTGCTCCGTTATTTGAAGCGCAACTAGAGTTGTGGGAGCCTGACATGGTCTTCGTACCAAGTTTAGATCCGAGCGAAGAGAAAGGATTTACAGCAATGATCGACAACCTTATTAACCATATATTAAAAATGTCCTCTTTGATTGAAAGAATAGATTCTAAAAAAAGCGAATCTTATGAAGATGAAATTGTAAGCGACGATGATATAGTGGAAATGAAAGATGATATTTTGAATTGGATAGAAAGAGTAATTGAAGATGCTAATGATTTCTGTAAAACTTTTGAAAACTATTCATATCTTTGGTTGGAAGAGAGGGATGCTATCATGGAAGTGTTTTTAACATATGGTAGGATTTTAAGTGCTGACGAGATAGATAAAATTGGTTCAGAAGATAAGGATGTCCAACCTCCGGTGCCATGCCCTCCGAAAATGGAGGCGTTTAGGGAACAAATAGATCACTACGAAAATCTTTTCTTGGATATTGAAGATATGGAATCGTATAAAGTATTTAACTGTTGGTTCCAGGTAATTTTTAATATCTACGCTAGTCAATATTATAACTCAGTTTAACTGTTATTGTCGCTTTTTAGCATATGTATTTATTTCTTAGGTAGATGTCAGACCATTTCGTCAAGCACTACTTAACACGGTTCGCAAATGGGGTAATATGTACAAAGAACATTTAGTAAATAATGTGACATCCAGCCTAACAGATTTAGGAAATTTCATCCGTAAGGCGGACGAAGGTAAAATGTTAATCGAATCGTATTACTATTCGTATACATGAGGTATACGAAAATAAACATTACTGTTATATTTGCTTTTAGGCTTACTGCAGCCCGTTCCAGAAGGGGATTACGAAGCTTTAGTAACTGTAATGGGTTACTTGATGAATGTGAAAGATAGAACTGCAACAACTGACGACATGTTTCATCCTTTAACTGAAACCATAGAGTTACTTAAATTTTACGACATGGATATCCCCGAAGAAGTGAACGTGCTTTTACAAGTTGGCCAATTATTTTTATCTCTTCTCGCTTTTTCTTAATCCATTCCATTCTGAGTGTTTACTTATATTTTAAATTTATTGTAAGGAATTACCAGAGCAATGGCAGTCAACGAAAAAACTGGCCTTAACGGTCAAACAACAGGTCGCTCCATTACAAGCAGCCGAAGTGTCGTGCATACGGAAGAAGATAACTACATTTGATACTCACGTGATATATTATAGAGAGGTTTTTAAGAGATATGATGTAAGTGTTAATTGGTATTGGTATTTTGGCTATTGCCGAAATATGTACATATATGATGATGTCTAAATAGAATATTGTTTAACAGTTTTTCAAGTACGAATGTGATGATCCATATGCGGTTATGTCTAGAGTTGATAATGAAATGTTACATTTGGAAGATGAAATGAAAAGTATCCAGGAGTCCGGCTCGTTGTTTGAAGTGAATGTACCCGAATTCAAACTGTTGAAACAATGTCGCAAGGAACTTCGAATGTTAAAGGTAATTTGGAAGATAAAAACAAAAATGTTCATGTTACTATTAACGCGATATTAACAGATACAATATTTTAGCAACTGTGGGATTATGTATACATTGTAAGAACCAGCATTGAGGATTGGAAAACTACACCTTGGCGCAAGATAGACGTAGAGAATATGGATATTGAATGTAAAAAGTTTGCAAAGGAAATAAGATTGTTGGATAAGGAAATGAGGAGGTATAAAATGCTGATAATATAAAATTATTATACAAAGTGTTTCATGCAAAATTAAAAATGTGTACGCTATTAATACTTTCAGTTGGGATACGTATATTAATTTAGAAGCTACAGTGAAAAATATGTTAACATCTTTAAGAGCTGTTGGCGAACTTCAAAACCCTGCAATTAGGGAAAGGCATTGGGACCAACTTATGAGAACCACTAAGGTAACGCTTAGAAAGAGATGGATGTACAAAATTCCCGTGTACATATTCCTCTTTGCGCCTGTATGTTTTAAATTGGTTGGAATTATTGCAAATTGTAATATAACATAATTAGCATGTTTATGTATCACAAGCGTTGTCGTTTTTATTTAAGAATGGCATGCAACTGTTATTTTGTTTTTTAAATTTTGGTTCAAGTAGAATACAGTGATTGTATAAACGGGAATGCTGTTAAATTAATTTTCTGTACATATGTAAAGCTGACGATGTTTACGAATGCGTGGATTGCCATGTGTTGCCAATGTAAATATGTTTATTATCCACAGAGCTTAGCTGCATTACCACCCGAACTCACTGTAAGTATAACAATGCCTCGTGTAATGTAAATATTGAGCAATGTAAATGTAAATATTGCATTGACCTTGTTACTAATTTATATTTTCAATAATTCTTTCACATGCTTACGTGCATGGGGTGACATTTTTATATCATAACACGTGTACAAAATTCAAAATTTTTTTCATTCAAAATTATAATAATATTTATTTTACTAATGTACATAATGACTTGAGCAGTAGAAAACAGATTTTACGTTATGTTAAAAGTTTTTAACTAATGTAGGTAAGAATTGTAATGGATGAGAACACGACACTGGCAGATTTGTTAGCACTAAATTTGCATGAATGTGAGGATGAAGTTAAGAACATAGTCGATAAAGCCGTAAAGGAAATGTCTATGGAGAAAATTCTAAAAGATCTTAATACGACTTGGAGCGGAATGGAGTTTGAACAAGAGATCCATACAAGAACAGGGTGTATCCTATTGAGGGCTAGTGAAGAACTCATAGAAACCTTGGAAGAGAATCAGGTATGTGACAGTGTAACATTTAAACCTATAACAGTAGGAAAACTGTACGAATACGATACGATACGACTGTAGGAATACGATTTTACTATGTCGAAAATATTTCAGGTTCAACTTCAAAATCTTATAACTTCCAAATTTATTGCTCACTTCTTAGAAGAAGTGTCCGGCTGGCAACAAAAGCTATCAGTTGCGGATCAGGTCATAACGGTGTGGTTTGAAGTACAAAGAACGTGGACACACTTAGAGAGCATATTCATGAGTTCCGAAGATATCAGAAAACAGCTGCCAGAAGATTCGACGAGATTTGATAGAATCGATGCAGAATTTAAAGTAAGGGTGATTTAGCGCACGCACGCACGCACGGTGCATTAAGTTATATAATTACATACTTTATGCTCACTCTAACTTCATCTACCTGCAGGTTCTGTCGAAGGATATGTCTAAAACACCAAACGTTGTCAAAGGCACAAATAAAAAAGGCCTCGTAGCAACACTCGATAGTTTGCAAAAGGACTTAGTTATTTGCGAAAAAGCTCTAGCTGAGTATTTAGAAACGAAAAGACTCGCCTTCCCAAGATTTTATTTCGTATCTTCAGCGGATCTTTTGGACATTTTGTCAAATGGGAACCAAGCAGATTTGGTTATAAGGTATACGTATGGTACATAGACATTAAGGAGGAAATTTTTCGTAATTCATAATATTTTTGTTGTTTTTTTTAGGCATTTGACTAAATTATTTGATTCTATAGCAAAACTTCAGTTTATCGAAAGTGCTAATGCTGGCGAAAAAGTAGCCGAAGGCATGATTGCCAAGGACGGCGAACTCGTGCCTTTTCACGGAACTTGTGATTGCACTGGAGCGGTAGGTGTAAAACATATGCTTAGGGTTGAAATATTTTAATTGCTTTATAACTGTAAAACATATTACAGGTTGAAATATGGCTCAATCGATTGCAAGATATAATGCGTTCCACCATTCGTCATTATTTTAGCGAAGCCATAGTATCATACGAAGAAAAGCCTAGAGAGCAGTGGCTCTTTGATTTTATGGCTCAAGTATCACTATGCTGTTCACAAATCTGGTGGACCACTGAAGTTAACATAGCTTTTGCCAGATTGGAAGAAGGATACGATAATGCTCTCAAGGACTATTACAAAAAACAATTAGGTCAGCTCAGTACGTTAATTACTTTGTTGATTGGAGAGCTTAGCAAGCAGGATCGTCAAAAAATTATGACAATTTGTACAATAGATGTACATTCTAGAGATGTTGTGAGCAAACTGATTCAGGGGAAGGTGGAAGCGGGATCGGCATTCCAGTGGCAGTCGCAGCTAAGACACAGGTTCAGAGATATTCAAATAATTAATCATCTGCACATATTAAAATCAGATTTCACCATCAAACATGATAGATGCTCTATCCGTTTTGTCCCCCTCATGATACATAATATGGTGCATGTGTTTTGTTGCCTAACGATTATTTTTTGCAATTAAAAAAACTTTTTATGTAGTTCGTTTGATTGTTTTTAGATGGGATGAAAAGGAATCGCATTGTTTCGCTAACATTTGTGATGCGCAGTTTACGTACAGCTATGAATACTTGGGGAACACTCCGAGGTTGGTAATCACGCCGTTAACTGACAGATGTTATATTACACTGACGCAGGTAAATAATAATTTTCTTTAATCACTCAAAGTTTGCGTTTTACTACGATACAACCTTACAGTAAGGTACAGCTTAGGGTGTGTCATGTCATGAAAGTCTTAAACAATTCCAAGTTGTACGTGTCAGGAAAAAGAAGGCTTCTAGAAAATTCCAATCTTTGGCAGTATATGGTTTAGT
Organism: Myscelus amystis hages; assembly: GCA_018244895.1. Lineage (NCBI taxonomy): Eukaryota > Metazoa > Arthropoda > Insecta > Lepidoptera > Hesperiidae > Myscelus > Myscelus amystis. Next base: position 6,865 of record DWQT01003850.1, on the reverse strand, counting down.
TTAACGAGATTTAATGGTGCTTTAAAAAACCGCTACGTTTTATTGTTATTTTTTCTAGTCTCTGCATCTGATTATGGGTGGCGGTCCTGCCGGTCCGGCCGGTACAGGCAAAACTGAGACGACAAAAGATTTAGGAAGAGCTTTGGGTATTATGGTTTATGTATTCAATTGTTCGGAACAAATGGATTATCAGGTCAGTATTTTATTTTCTCGCTCGCTTAATTCGGAAAAAAATATATGGACCATTGATTTTCCATTGAATCCATTTTAAGAACACTTTATTTATAAAAGTTCTCTATCTCACGCCAGAAACAGCGTGTAGCATGAAAACAATACTATGTATGAAAAATTGTAAATGGCATACCGAAAAGGCTCATTTTTTATGTACCTATATCTATAATTTTAAATGATCTTCGAATTAAATTTCATCAACATTGATTCAGCAGTTTCTTGGTGAAAGCTTGGCCATTTATCAGACAGTCAAGCACTTAGTAGTATTTAATTATAGATAAGCATGTTTTTTTTTCAGTCATGTGGTAATATTTACAAGGGATTGGCACAAACAGGAGCTTGGGGCTGTTTTGATGAGTTTAACAGAATTTCGGTTGAAGTATTATCAGTTGTTGCAGTTCAAGTAAAATCCGTTCAAGATGCTATAAGGTAACATGTTACATGGCATTGTAAGTCATCAATGTATATTTGTTATAGATTTAATTTATATCTCTTTAAAATAACATTCTAGAGACAAAAAAGAGAAATTCAACTTCATGGGAGAAATAATAGTACTCGTACCCACTGTTGGAATTTTCATAACTATGAATCCAGGATATGCAGGAAGAACAGAATTGCCTGAAAATTTAAAGGCTTTGTTTAGACCGTGTGCCATGGTTGTTCCTGACTTCGAACTTATCTGTGAAATCATGTTGGTCGCTGAAGGATTCCAAGACGCTAAAATTCTGGCAAGAAAATTTATAACTCTATATACTTTATGCAAGGAGTTGTTATCAAAACAAGATCATTACGATTGGGGATTACGTGCTATTAAATCTGTTCTTGTTGTGGCTGGTTCTCTAAAGGTAAGGCTTTGGTGAGTGCAATTAAAAATAATAAGATTAAATTCTAATTGGTCGGTTATAACGTTAATATAAAAATACCTTTGCGGCGATACAAGATTTTAAAATCATCTCATTTTCTGTTAACAGAGAGGTGACCCCGGGAGACCTGAAGAAGAGGTATTGATGAGGACATTAAGAGATTTTAATATACCCAAAATTGTAACAGATGATATGCCTGTTTTTATGGGACTGATTGGTGACCTGTTTCCCGCACTTGAAGTTCCAAGGAAAAGAGATTTAGAATTTGAAAGGACAGTTAAACAAGCTGCTATGGATTTGATGCTTCAGCCAGAAGACAATTTCATTCTTAAAGTAGTTCAATTGGAAGAGCTACTTGAAGTTCGTCATTCCGTTTTTATTGTCGGAAATGCAGGCACTGGCAAAACGCAAGTTTGGAAGACGCTGTTTAAAACATATCAAAATTTAAGAAAGAAGCCAATTTATACTGACTTAAATCCAAAAGCGGTGACTAATGATGAACTATTTGGAATAATAAATCCGGCCACAAGAGAATGGAAAGATGGATTATTTTCAGTCATTATGAGAGATCAAGCAAATATTGTAGGCGAGAATCCAAAATGGATTTTATTAGACGGGGACATAGATCCTATGTGGATTGAATCATTGAACACAGTTATGGATGACAATAAAATACTAACATTGGCCAGCAACGAGAGAATTGCGCTTACACCGAGTATGAGGCTTATGTTTGAAATTTCTAATCTTCGAACTGCGACTCCGGCTACCGTATCTAGAGCCGGCATTTTGTATATAAATCCTCAAGACTTGGGTTGGAACCCGTAAGTAACCTATTTATCAGTATACTTACGTATCAGATTGTATCAGATATTGAGATCAATTGTTGTCATGACATTATAATTACCCTATCTCTAATATAAGGGATACCAAGATCCTATTTAATGTCAGGCACAATTCCATCCATCCACTTCCGAGTTTAGTCCTTACCTTAAGTGTGTCTCGAGTTAATTAGATTTTATATCACAATTCCGAATTGAATTATAATCGCTTGAATCTAGTTTTCCTGAATTTAATTATTATTTGTATTATTAATAAGAACATTGGATTTCCAGTTATGTTACAAGCTGGGTTGAAACGAGAAAAATTCCTGCGGAAAAGTCGAATCTCGTCATATTATTTGATAAATACATACCACCTTGCTTGGAAACAGTGAGAAACAGATTCAAGAAGATAACGCCCATTGCAGATATGGCACATGTGCAAATGCTGTGTCATCTCCTCAACTGTTTACTCGTACCAGAGAACACTCCACCGGATTGTCCTAAGGAATGGCACGATATATATTTCGTGTTTGCTTGTGTTTGGGCTTTTGGATCTGCTATGTTTCAAGATACGAATGTTGATTATAGAGTTGGTAAGTGACTATAATTATTTAATTCGTTCGTACTTAAATAGTATTGATTTAGTAACATACTTTAAGTAAAGTCTTTTTCTTTTACAGAATTCACCAAATGGTGGGTGAACGAATTTAAGAACGTTAAATTTCCAGCTGGTGGGACAGTTTTTGATTATTACATTGATTCGGAAACAAAGCAATTTACACCGTGGACTGAAAAGATAACTAAATTTGAACTAGATAGCGATATACCCCTGCAGGTAGATGAATATGAAATAAACGGTACTTGAAAAAATGACAGTAGGATCGAAAACCTTAAGCATTTTACAATTTACGGTTTCAGGCGGTTCTTGTGCCTACTGCAGAGACTATCAGAATCAGGTACTTTCTGGACCTTCTCATGAAGAATAAACATCCGGTAATGCTCGTGGGTGGGGCCGGTTGTGGTAAAACTGTTCTAGTCAATGAAAAATTGCAGGGGTACGTAATAACAACACAACTATTAACGTCAATCTATGCAATAAAATTCGATTTAATTCGTCAGAAAATATATAAGGACTGTAATAAAATAGAAATGTCTAAAAATCTGTTAGGATTACGTATTGTGCAATGGCTTTATATGTAATGAAATTTAATTATTATAAATGTTTTCTTTCATCAAAAAGTCTTAGATATTAATAATTAAATATCAATTAAAAAATTTTAAAGCATATAAATGTATGCATTTTATGATACAAAATCTTTAACAGGTTATCAGACAACTATGCGATTCAGTCTGTGCCATTCAACTTCTACACGACATCAGAAATGCTGCAAAAGGTGTTGGAGAAGCCATTAGAAAAAAAGGCCGGAAGAAACTACGGACCTCCAGGAAATAAGACACTAATTTATTTTATCGATGACATGAATATGCCCGAGGTCGATGCATATGGAACAGTTTCCCCGCATACGATAATAAGGCAACATCTAGACTACAATCATTGGTACGATCGAACCAAACTTACCTTGAAAGATATTCATAATACTCAATACGTATCCTGCATGAATCCTACGTCTGGAAGTTTCACGATAAATCCAAGATTGCAGAGGCACTTCTGCGTATTTGCTATAAGCTTTCCTAACTCTGAGGCTCTCAATAACATATATTACTCGATTCTGAGCCAGCATTTGGCCAATCCAGAGTTGAGAATTAGCGGACAAATCGGGAAGTTGTCACGTAAGTTTTGTAACAAAGTTACCAGTTTTCAATTCATTAAATGCTATTGGTCTGTATTATTCTTAACACTCCTTAACTGGTATAGTGACAGAAAGGTTTCGTTTGGCATGTATCGCTAATTGTGAAATGATGTCTATCAAAATATTGATAAAAAATATGTCTTACAGCAAATGTTGTAACAGCAGCAATTGCTCTCCACAATAAGGTGCTACAAGTGTTCCTGCCCACCGCTATCAAATTCCATTATATTTTTAATTTGCGGGATTTATCAAATATATTTCAGGTGATATTCCAAGACTGTTATTTACCTTCATATCTATGGATTTCCTTCTTTACGATCTATAATAATTGTAAATGACAATTTTATACAATTTTGCAGGGTTTTCTATTTAGTACGAATGAATGTTTGGTAAATCCTTCGGATATAATACGCCTGTGGTTGCACGAGACCCATAGAGTGTACGGGGATAAACTAACTGAGGATAAAGATATTGATGCATTTTTGAAAATGCAAATTGATATTTGCAAGAAAAATTTTGAGGTAAAATTGTTTGAAAAACTTATAAAAAATCTGCAACTTAAAACTTTTAATATGGACTAGGGAGTATCATTGTATTATGTTTTTTTCAATTAGGATATTGATGAAGGCGTGGTATTCGAGCGGCCCAACATCTACTGTCATTTCGCGGGTGGCATCGGAGAACCCAAATACATGCCTATTTCGACGTGGCAGCAGCTCAACAAGTTGCTTACTGAAGCCATGGCTAGTTACAACGATCTCATCGCTGCTATGAACCTGGTGCTGTTTGAAGATGCCATGATGCACATCTGCAGGTTTGTTGAACTAATCATAATCAATTACCAAACACGTTATTATTATTTTTTAATTCTGCTAAATCTCTCTACTTCTCCCTTTCAGTACTGTTTATTAATGTTTTGCAAGGATATTCGAAACAGTCAAGCCTTTGTATCGATTTATTCCGTATTGTCTAAATATTGTTTACATTTTATATTTTAGAATCAGTAGGATCCTCGAGAGTCCCAGAGGGAGCGCTCTCTTAGTTGGCGTAGGAGGATCCGGCAAGCAATCACTATCCAGACTAGCTGCTTTTATATCCAGTTTGGAAGTACTACAGATACAGCTTAAGAAGGGATACGGAGTAACGGATCTGAAAGTAAGTCACGAAAGCATGGACGATCTTGTGTATATTTGGACATCTTGGAAAAAAAAATCGTATTCAATATTAATATTTTGCTATCTTGGATATCACATAGCAGGAAAAATAATAGTCAGTAGTTTCTGTGCGAAGCGAAGAATACGAATAGACTGATGATCATAATTTTTACATATATATTTATAGAGTTAAATTCGACCTTTTCTCTATTCCAGCATGAATTATCGGGACTATATATTAAAACTGGTCTTAAGAATGTCGGCATAATGTTTTTGATGACGGATGCTCAAGTAGCCAATGAACAATTTCTAGTACTCATCAATGACTTGCTGGCTTCGGGGGAAGTCGTTGACTTATTCCCTGATGACGAAGTTGAGAATATTATAGCTGGAGTTAGGAATGAGGTACGACTAAATTTGCAAGTTTGAAAGCAGTTACACAGGTTTATTAAAATTTCATATTAATTCCAACCGGCGCGATTTTAATACGTCACTTTTGATTTAAAATAACAATAATTATTATGTTTTTTTTTTAAATTTTTTGAAAGAGTATCTATTTACTAACATTTTGAAAAGCAAAAGTAAACACATTGTAGGTTAAAGGAGCAGGTTTACCAGATACCAGAGAAGTCTGCTGGAAGTTTTTCATAGACAGAGTGCGCAAGCAATTGAAAGTAGTATTGTGTTTCTCTCCAGTCGGGTCTACTTTGAGAGTACGCTCGCGGAAGTTCCCCGCATTGATCAATTGCACATCCATTAATTGGTTCCACGAATGGCCACAGGAGGCGCTGGTCTCAGTTTCTTTGAGATTTTTGGAAGAATTGCACGTGTTGCCCGTGAGTATACGGTGCTGTAAATCGTTATGAATTTTCTTTTTTAAATGGACTGTGTTCAATTTTATTTTCTCAGATTACTCTTAGAGACTCAGTATCAAGATATATGGCATACGTTCATACTTCAGTCAACACGATATCTAAAGCTTACTTGTCAAATGAGAGACGGTACAACTATACTACTCCTAAAAGTTACTTGGAACAGATTAGTTTGTATGCGAAATTAGTCAATAATAAAACTGATGAACTTCGTGCTAAAATTTCTAGGTATGAATATCTTGCGTAAATAGGAATGTTGTAGCGTCGTTACTCTCTCGCAAGACTAATATTTTAAATTGCTTCTCAGGTTAGAAAATGGTCTAGAAAAACTTCGCAGCACAGCGTCACAAGTGGATGAATTGAAGGCCAAACTGGCCATACAAGAAATAGAATTGCAACAGAAGAATGAAGCTGCCGACAAACTTATTGAAATGGTTGGAGTTGAGACTGCAAAAGTACAAAGTGAAAAGGCACTCGGTATGAATTGTTATCACTTCCTATTCGTTGCTTTTTGATTACCTGAATATCGTTTATTTGAATTCATTAATATTACATTAATACCTACCTACGAGTAACAATTATAACAACTTTTGTTTACTTTAGCTGATGAGGAAGAAGAAAAAGTAGCAGTGATTGCAGAAGAAGTCGCTAAAAAGCAAAAAGATTGTGAGGAAGATCTTATAAAAGCTGAGCCGGCACTCGTAGCAGCTCAAGAAGCCTTAAATACACTTAACAAAGCTAATCTTACCGAGTTGAAATCTTTTGGCTCTCCCCCCGGGGCTGTGACAAATGTGACCGCCGCTGTTATGGTCCTCTTGGCCCCCGGGGGTAAAATACCAAAAGACAGGAGCTGGAAATCTGCTAAGGTAACTTATGAGCGACAAGAGAACTTATGACATAGATTTTTTTTAATTGACTTCAAAAAGGAAGAGGTTTTCAATTCGGCCGGTAATTTTTTTTTAAAGTTATACTTCTTTAGGCGCGTAATGAAAAATTGATGAGAGTGAAATTTTAAGATTCGTCATTTTTTAAAGTAACTGTTTTAAGAGCATTTTTATAGATTTGAGGTTAACCGTCGGTATTTATAATCTATTTACATTGCAAATTATACAT
>DWQT01003849.1:0-11941 GCA_018244895.1 Myscelus amystis hages | reverse complement strand
TTTCCTGCTATCCTTGGAATATCTAAATTCATACACTACATTTTTACTTATTGCCATTATGAAATTCTGAACAGCAATGTGTGCAAAGCCTTGCAGTATAGCCTACAGCCTTCCTCGATAAATGAGCTATCTAAAGGCCGGTTCAGGCTACGACACTACACCGTACACTCAGTGTATACATCGAATGTCTCTGTGTGAGCACAAGTGTCTGTAATTGGTAAATTTACATACATGTTTAAAGTAAGAATTAATTTAAACCAGTATTTTCAACAGCCAATGATCTAAGCATTATATTTAAATTGTATTGGGAGTATCTTATGTGATTGATATCTGACAATAGATCACAGAGCAGCTGTTCGCGATGGGTTGCTACGAGGTGTCTCTCGGCGACACGATCGGCGTGGGCACGGCGGGCGCGGTGCGGCGCCTGCTGCGCGCCGTCTGCGCGGCCGCGCCGCCCGACACGCTCGCGCTGCACTTCCACGACACGTACGGCCAGGGGCTCGCCAACTTGCTCGCTGGCCTGGAGGTGAGACTTAACGAAACACCAACAGTTCTCCGGCCTTCATGATTCGTCATACCTAATAAAATTGCCAAATATCTAACAAAACCCGTCATCGATGGAACAGTACAAAAGGCGCACAGCGTCGAACGGATGCAGACATTCACCGAACGTTAGTTCCACGTTCCACAGCTTGACGCGGGAAGGCCATAGTAGGCCACGTGGGCCAAGTGTACGTTGGCTGACTTCACGCACATTTGAAAAAATAAAGAGGCAGTTCTGAAGTGCCACGGCTCATCTGCTGAAAGTACAACGCCGGCGCTTCCTAGTAACTGTTTGATCAACCTATCCATTTAAGCATAAATAGTCGTTTGAGGTAATATTCAGCGCTACGCTATTGTGTCAATGGTAACTTAAAAACATTGCGAGCCTATTGGGCCGGACCTCCAGCGCGGATCATGACTGCAGGTTTCCTCACGATGTCTACCTTCACCGTTGTAGCTAGTGATATATTTTTTTAAAACCCCAGTAACATCGAAAAGTCATAGGTGCGTGCCAATATTTGATCCCTGACCCCCGAAGTGCAAGATTGAAATGCAAACCACAAGGCAGTCACTGTTTGGAGTTTACTTCCGATTAAATAAAAGCGTTTAAATAAAGTTGTCCCAGTGGGTGGCCGGCGCAAAAAATAACCTTGGTTTCTTGCTTTGATGAATTTCATTTAAAAAAGTTGGATTAAGTATTTAATGTATTTACAAAATACTTCGCGCTTAATTTTTTCTTATTTCTGGAAGATTATAATTTTCTTTTCTGACTATATTAATTTTATTCATGTAATAATAAAGTCTTCTTTATTTTTTGAACACCAATAAAATGTATACCAAATATTGTAATAGACAAGAATCATAAAAACAACTCCAGTAATACCACAGATTGTTATTATATTATTTTACTCTATTTAGATATTTATAGCCGTATAATAAGGCGACCTTAGGCAAATTCTTTCAGAAAGTTATCTAGGAGAGAACGTAATCGAAAAATCTAATTTAATAAATAGAAAATTAGACTTGAAAATTATCTCAAACTACACAAATTTAATGTCGCCACTTCTTTCTTACTATTTATTCACAAATATATACGTACTTTTTCTAGAAACTATTTACATCATACTATGTTAGATAACAAGTTTAAATAACTGAACCGTCACTGAGACATTCACATATAAGTAAATGGATATTGCTCGTGACAAGTTGAAATCATAATGATTATTTATATTTATGAGTAAGAATATTTGAAGGTATGTTGTAGAATCGTGTATAATACCTATAACAGTCGATAGTTGGTAGTATAAACACTTTTCCTTTCAAATTCCGCTTGTTTTCACATCAACTGCACTCGGAAACTATACAACCATAAAATCAAATAAATCTTTAACTAAAACATAGCATGTAATTATGTAATTGAGGGAGCGGGTAAGTAAGTAGAGCATGCTGTCATATATCTATCTCGTAGCAGTCTTGTGTCTGTCTAATTTATGTAATAATTGTAACACTCTCTCTGTCAATTAAAGTCCAATGATTATTCGTGAGTAGGTGCCTATCTATACCAGGAATCTTTAAAATACGTAATTGATGTCGTAATTTTTATGCCATCTCTAATAACTTAATGACTCATCAATGTACACAGTGCGACACTAATCTATAAGTTCGGTTACACTGGCATTAGAAATATTTACTAATTAAAATTAATGTAATCATTATCACAATTTTAACTTTGAATTAAACGCTTTATCTTAATTTAAATATTCTTTAATTTGTCGTAATAAACATTATTACGTTTAAGTTTGTTTTACTGAAATTATCTTAAACCTTATCGAGGCGAGTGCGCACCTCAAAGGTCGACACTGCCGATAACAATAACATTCGAACTGCGAATACTGCCCCAGCAGGCGCATACCGAGGCCCGCGTTCTGTAGACGTGCTTACGTCATCGCACAATGATTTAAGAATGTTTTACAGTTCGGCATCAAGACCGTCGACTCCTCCATCTCCGGACTGGGCGGATGTCCGTACGCGCGCGGCGCGAGCGGCAACCTAGCTACCGAGGACCTCGTCTACTTCCTCTACGGGCTGGGCGCCAGCACGAACGTCGATCTGTTGAAACTACTAGACGCAGGCCGATACATCTCGAGCTTCCTTGGCAAAATGACAGAGTCCAAAGTTAATAGAGCGCTAGGTGACAGATTTAAGAGTCACGCCGACGTTATCAAAATAGCCTCTTGCGCTGTATAAAAAAGCATTTTTTTCAAAAAAACAATGAACACTGTATAAACTTGACGTTAATAAAAACAACCGTACGTTCTGTTGTAGTTTATTATTTATCTACCGTCGGGCCTCGTCACATGTGGTCTCGAGCGACGCCCTGCACTTCGTACACAGGTTTTTATCAATTACCATGCCGAGTGGGTACCGACGACCGGCGGCCGGCGCGCACTAGTGCGGCGAGCGCGCAACAAGCAACTCGCTTTTATATTGAATTGACCTTATTTACTCAATCCGATACTGAACGGGAGGTCGATAAACTTCTCCTATATATTGACAGTACTTTTCTCACTTGTACTGGTTTGCGTTGAGGGTCAGTTCGGGTTTGTTTGTCTATATGGAACGTTGACGGTTACAAAGATGGTCGAAGTTAAGATTACCGAGGATATCAGGGTCGGTGGAAGCAATCCATGCTTTATCATAGCAGAAGTTGGACAAAATCATCAAGGTGACATTGAAATTGCAAAAAAATTGATAAAAGCCGCTAAGGTGAGTTCGCTTTCAACTAGTTTTTAGATTTAAGGTTATTCGGTGTTAGAATCAGGAAACTAAACAATGGGTGACGTTTGTTTTTGTAATTCACCTTTGACAGTTGTGTTTATTTTCGTTGTAGTAGACGAAAGTACCTAATTTTCACTTTCATTTTAGCTTTGACCTATAAGTAGACGAAGAATTGAAGGATAGTTGGTAAACTTAATGACTATCTCCCGAAATAAACTTTGAAATGATGCTTAATTTACAATGTAGATTATAATGCGTATCAAGTATTGTTTAAGGATTTCATCAAGTCACTTTTATAAATAACATTAATGATGGCGGTCGTTGTCATCACAATATTAAAAAAATTGTTCTTTGATTATGTAGCGCTGCTGAGCCTAATAATAGTTATAAGTAGCCTTATCCTTGAAATAATAAATCAATTTTGAATAACCGTTAGAATAAATACTTCTTCTGCTATCTAACTACAAGTTTTAATTAATTACTTATTAAAATATAAACAAAGGAACTGTCGAAGGTGGGTGTTATTCGCATTTACTTTTGAAATGTTGCCAGTCCGACAATTAATCAGTTCAAACATTTCGTAGCTTCTTTGTTTTATTATGCCGTTGAAAAACAATGTTGAGCGTTATTTTCTTTTACTGACAACATATCGACCCACGTTGATGTTAATAATATGCATTGTACCTACATAAATGTGTTGTGTCGGATATCTAAGGCCCGAATAACAATAGGAACGTGATATCTTTAGACCATTATTAGCTTTCCCGATTAGCCTGACGCTTTTAACGTTTGTATATGAAAAAGAACTGTTATATGAGACAACAAGTTAGGTAATACTCGTTGAAGGTAACGATTATGTTGATTAGTCGAAAATCGTATTTGAGTACCAATCATACCATTAACAAAAAATACACTAAACATACTCAATATTGAATAGTTCTTGTATAATATGAATTATATCGAATATTAGTTAAAAATATATCATTGTATTTCAGGATGCGGGAGCGAGTTGCGTTAAATTTCAAAAAACATGTCTTAAAGAAAAATTCACATCAAAATATTTAGAGCGGCCATACGACAATCCCAACTCTTGGGGCAAAACTTATGGAGACCACAAACGACATTTGGAATTTTCAGAAGCACAGTACCGGGAATTGTTTAAATATGCAAACGAAGTCGGCATATTGTTTACAGCGTCAGCAATGGATATGGTATGCTTAAATAGATACACGAAACTTCCAGGCACACCTGACACTCGTTTATACATTTGTTGCCAATTCAATCGCTGTCGGGCAGATCTGTATCATGAATTCCACCTACATTTTCTCGATTTAGAACTTTAAGCGTTTACGAGTTACTTATGCTAGTCTGTGAGTAAGTATGTCTTATAGTTATTTATGTATATATAGCAAACATAAAAGCAAGAAACTAAAACTTGAAATATCAACAATCGTTTGCCTCGCGAAGATATTTTTATCACAGTTATCTACCAACATAAATACGTGGCGTATCATTTTTATCATCTACAAAATAATAACGCGATAAGAAGCTGTAACTCTTACAAATGCAAGAAATAATAAATAATATCTAAAGGACACTCGTGTGTGAAGATTAGTCACTTCATATGTAGCTATAGAATCGACATTTCAACGAACCCACTTTGTTTACACAGAAATTGCCAGCGATTTTAATGTGTAATTTATGTACCACATCTGCGATACATGTGGTGTTAATTTTACATATTTATGTATCAATTCGTTTATCTACCAATTAACGTAAAAATATATAATAATTATTATTAACAAATTCGATATATTAGAGCAGTTGTGCCAATAGTTTTAGTCATAACATTTTAAATCAGTTACTACCCAATTAACAATACCAACGATAAACGCTTCGCAATTCGCAAAAATGTTGAAATTTCGAATTCAACGAGTAATTCAAAACAAGCGCTAAGGTCTTCTAAGCCACAAACTGAGTCAAGGCGAGCCAGTCCGTGCTTTGTAACTCAATATATTGTTACTTGACAAGGAAGACAGTGCACCTACTTGTTTTGCAGAACAATATTCTGGGTCATTTCATTAAAATACTACCATACTGTTTTATACGGTAGTGGCAAAAGACGTAAAGTGGATTACGCCTACAATCTAGCATCTTAAGCAGTTCACGAGGACTGTGAAGTTGAAATATGTGTGCAAAAAAGTTATACACAGTAAACCAAAACGTAGTTTACAAAAGAATAGTTTTAATCGCATACGTAGAAGCTTTGTGCTTAATTTATCGTTATTGTCACATGTCGTCAAAGAATTAACTTATACGACTCTTCACGCAGGATACCGGAAACAAACCTGACTGGTATCCACTTCATATCGATGTTATTTTCAGGTGTCATTTGACTTCCTGGTTAATATAAAAGTGCCATTCATCAAAATAGGTTCAGGCGACTCGAACAACTTGTTGTTTCTCAAATACGCCGCATCTAAGCGAGTGCCCCTCATTATATCCACCGGGATGGTGGACAAGGCGGCCGTGAAGACGATCTACGACATAGTGTCCGCCCAACACAAACAGTTCTGTTTGCTGCACTGCATATCCGCGTACCCGGTGCCGTTCGAAGACTGCAACTTAACCGTGCTCCAGGATTATAAGAACACATTCGACGTCCCCGTCGGGTATTCCGGCCAGGAGCTGGGAACCGCGGTGGCGTTGGGAGCCGTCGCCCTTGGAGCTAAGGTTTGTGGAATGGGATCAGCACACGTAGAAAACTTACAACTATTTGCTGCATGATGACATGCTCTCGGATTTGCTACGTACAATTCGAGCACTGACTTCCAACTGAATTAATAGAAACGTAAATTAATTATAAACACCTATATTTTAAGTTAAAATAGCAAATAACACTCGCACAAATTTAATTGATAGTAGGTATGTATAATAATTTAACTTTACAAAATGATAGCGGAAGAGCAATATTTTATAAGAGTGTTTCGCAGTTGCCGTGGTAATATTTTAGTATTAAGTGTTCGTAAATATATAAACAGGTATTAACTAGTTTTAACGTTACCGCTGGAATTGAATGCAAAATGTCAAACGTCAAACTACCTGTCAAACGTAAGAAGCTGTAACAAATTGATTCTTCGCCCAATTAAACCATTGCATTCCTGATCAGCGATACAAAAGATCAATTGAACGTTTTTATTCGTCACTTTTTATCAGTGGTCGATAGTTTTGTTTATTAGGTAAAACATCAGGCAAGTATGCTATTTGAACAAAAGAAAATCGAATTGAATGTTTTGTATTGAGTTTTATTAAATCGACAACAATTTCCGCAATACGTTTCCATCCTCTTTCCTTCTGGCAACAGAGCAACGCTATAATTATATCGCTTCAGGGTATATTCCAGTCAAAATTACAGCGATAATATTTAGTTTTCAATTTATATACATAACAGTCTCCAATAACATTAATGCTATGGAAATTAACGTATATAGATACTGAATTTCTTATCTGCCGACATATTTGCCCGTAAACTGCAGTAGACGCTGTCGTTAGGGATTTAATGGCAGGTGCGATAAGATGTAGATTAGAACATTGTTATTCAAAAATTTTTTGTCGTATCAACGAAAAAGCCAAAAAATTAAGTAACATCCCTTTTGACCCCTTTACTATAAAATTATCATAATACTAAAAGTAAGCTATAAGTTGATTTTTTCATGTAGTTATTACGTGGTTTATGCAATTTTAAATATCTCATTAGAATTCATTGCTTCAGTAAGTAAATCTATTGCACATGCGTAATTTTTGAACAGATTGCCGACCCCCTTAATAATATGCGCGATCTCTCAGGACATGCGAAACAATGAGAAACGATGGGTGAGATCGCTTTCGAGCCAAGATTTTATACTTTTCAAACTGATTTTTCTCAGGTGTTAGAAAAACATATAACGCTAGACAAGGGCATGAAGGGCACGGACCACGTGTGCTCGCTCGCGCCGCCCGAGTTCGGCCAGCTGGTGCGCGACGTGCGCGTCATCGAGGCCTCCCTCGGGACGCCCATCAAGAAAGTGGTTACGTCAGGTCAGTTACGCTACAACTTTACCTCGATCAACGAAGACACAAGCGGCCTTTAGCCAAAAACGTTTCATGCAGTTCCAAGTTTGATACAATTTCTTTTGTCTGTAGAACATAAATGCTCTCTCAAAACACGACCCAATGAAATAGCAATATATAACTAACAGTTATAAAGATAATGATGATGAGGCGTCATGAACAGTCACAAATGGAATGTAAATGATGTTACAATATTACCTAGGTCTGTTTAACATTCCAGAAATACCGTGCATTGACAAACTCCAGAAATCCCTTGTAATGGGCTGTACGAAGAACAAAGGTGAAATATTGTACCCGGGAGACGTCAAAATCAAGGTAGCGGAGCCTAAAGGTCTGAACGCTTTGCACTTTGAAGAAGTCATCTACAAGACGCTCGTGTATGACAAGAAGGAAGACGAGCCTTTGAACGAAGGCGACTTCTGCTGATAGACTTAATGTGATATTAAATTTTTTGTAACGATTTAATCATATATCCACATCACATAATTCGATATTACTACATGTTTTGATGGAAATTGTATAACTTTTTAAATATTTACTCACAATGACAGCATAATCTTTCGAATTTATTGTACAAGTCTGAAATGTAATGTATGTTAATAATTTGTTAATTATTGATAATAAATACTCCTTTATAATATCGTTTTATTACCTAGTTTCACTATACCAGTATTTATGGATGACATTTATTTATTTATAGATTACAAACAATCGTGACGGCGCGTGATGCCTTCAGAGAAACCTCAATTATTTTAGTAATCAATATCATCTCATGCTATTATGTGTATTGTAGGTATAACTTTCCACGACTTCGCTTGTTACCCTGACGTCAAAACCCATTCATAAAGGCGTGACGTGCATCAGGCTTTTAATACTTCGAAACGAAAGATCGCCGTCCTGGCGTCGGCGGAATGTTTTTAACACTATTCACCCCACGATCTATTTCGGAGAAAAGCGATGATAGACATAAGAACGAACTAATTATTGCAACACGCAGGTCCGCGCGGGGCGCGTCGGCGGCCGTCGCACGCGCCCGGGACTCCGCGGGTGTTATAGCGAGTCCGTTTTATTTTTATTAACGACACGAGCGGACAGCGGCGTGCTGCCCATCGGCATGCGGTGTAGTAGTAGTAATAGAGCATAAGTGGCGCAGCAGCAGCGAATGTTGGCACGCTGCCCGCGCCGCCGCCAGTGCCCAGCGAGCCCGCCCGCCCGCCGCCTGCGCCGCGAGCCGCGCCCGGCCCGAGAGACCCTGTGCGCGCCTCGCCTCCAGAGCGACGCGCCCTACGCGCCGTTGCATCACGAAACGCTCGCGACGCATAATATTTGTATTTGCGCGCCTTGAAAATCGGAGAAACTCGGAGTGGCCGGTTCAGAGCCGCCGATTTAGGTCGCCCGGTTCGGCGCTAGCGGTGGGATATTTTTATTGCCAGAGTGCGGTGCAGACGTGCGAGCGCCTCGACCGCGTTACTAGTTAAATAAATTATTATTTATAGCGTAAAACCCATTCCATAACTGTGATCCAGCGATGTGCGATCGGATACGCAGATGAGACTGGTCCGGGACAGATGTGCGATATGATGCGTGATAGAGGAGTGTGACCGGGCGGTCGATATGAGAACTGTGGCATTTAAACAAACGTAGGCATTCGTGAGGTGCATTTGGTGGTTATGTGCGTGTAATATATTACGAAGATGCATCACTTGTACCCGTTGGCGAAGGGCGACCCGATGTGCCCGCTGGGCTTCCACCCGCAGGTGCGGTGGCCGACGCGCTGCAAGCGCTGCTTCCGCGACTACAAGGAGCACGGCGGCCGCAAGAAGGACGACGACTTCACACTGTCTACCCCGAGCTTGTCTTCTTGGAACTCGCCAGCGTCACGGTCAGTGTCATGATAAGGGAAACAAAACAGACATAGTTCTTGTCCAGTTCTTATTTAACCTTAAGACAGTTGCAGACTTCCAACAGTTGTGAGGGAAACCCGTATCCAGCCGTGGGAGGTATAAATGATTTCAGACAACCAAAATATATCGTCAAGTACATCGTCACGAAGGACGCTCCGCTCAGCCAGTGGTCTTCATAAGCTGATGGAGCTATCGAGCTATATTCCATGTATATCGAGCTATATTCCAAGTCATTCTATCACAGCCTTTTGGATTGGCGACTCTGACGAACGCCGATATTGTCAATGATTTCTGTTCAATACGTTCCAGTGACTTACTTCAACGCAATTTCGCCAGTAATTTTCCAGTTCGTTGACTAAAAAATATAGCTAATTGTAACGGGAACAAATGATACTTCCGATAACTCATTGACTAAGGTTACATATAGGTACATATTTACATTTGTACACTAAATAAACGAGTGTTGTATATACGACAATGCACTATACTCGTACTTTCCAGGTGGAAGTTATTTATAGGTAAAGTGATCGACGGACACAACTTTGATGCGTTGTTATTCGTAAAAATTAAGTTGCAATGACTGCTGTACCTACTAATGTCTTTCATATCCCTTAAACCTCCTCTCAAAAACATTGTTGACATGCATTTTTTGTATTGGGGTGACCAAGCTGAGCCTGGAGTTCGCCTGCACAGTTTATTTGTGCAGGTCGACATAAATATTCTTCTCTAAGAAATATTATAGCTAGGCAAAAATATATGTACATAAATGCTTTTTGCCTAGTTAAAAATTCACGTTGAAGGATGAAAATCCTGTTTGAAATCCCAAGTGTTTCTTTTCAAGTTACTTTGCCAAACAGCTTCGATTATCCTCGAATCCTCTCAAACGAGAGTCCATCGAGAAAATTTGGCGGTACTCTCGATTTGTCAAAATTTCTCTCCTAAGGAACTCTTTTTTCCTATTAGAGACTCTTGTACAAAGTGAGATCATTAGATAAAATTTTAAAAATTTGCGATGACCGAACCCTATCTTAGGTCCATATTTGCCATGTCCTTAAGACAGATAACTACACCATATTAATAAAATTCTTTGCTAACTTGCTTCTACTGATAGAGTTAAGATATAAATTATAATTGTTTACAAACTGTAACTTAGCATAAAATTCAGGTTGTACCAACATTTATATTTTTCTAAGTAGGGACTTTCAAAATACACACATCAAGTTACATACTCATTTTCAACTTATGTATCTACGTGAGTAACCCACCGTCCCATAGGCACTTTTTTAAATAGTTAGAACATATTGATAAATCACCGGTATATTTGTAAGGTACCGGACTTTAATTCAATGTTAAACACGTTATAAATCTCCATAAAAACGAATTACAACGCCCATTCGTCGAGTCGAAAACAGTAATTAGAACGCATTTAAAAAAGTGACTCATTCAAAGAAAGCTAAGTATAGACAGCAAAATATCTAAATTGTTGTTGCATTGGAACGTCAGATAATCTGAAAATGTTTAAACGATGGATTACAAAGTGGAGACTATTATCGCGTACAACGTACATCTAACCAATATTTAAAACTAAAAAAATACACAATATATTGTATTAGATTTAACATAGTACAACAGTGCATAAACGTAGGTAATAATTTATTTAGTGGTAAAAAGAATTTAGCTGATAAAAACTTAGATATATGTATATGTAGTTATTTAATTGAACTTTATTGACCACTTAAGTGAAGGCGTGAATGCGTACTTGGTTATCGTGGTAGATTGCTGGGGTGATCGTTGGAAACTAGAAGCTTCTCGCTTTGAAAGAAGTCCGGGGTCCAGTAATGGAACAAGAAAAGGTCAAAAAGTAAAAAGATTTCCTCAATAACATAATAACACAGACAAGAAATTAATGTTACTTAGAAATACAAATGAACAGAGTAATTTTTTTTCTTATAAGTACTAATACTCGTATAAACCGCCAGAAGAGTGAGTGTTCTATAATACGCAAAGCCGTAACATTTATTGTTCCAAAAATAGAACTTTATTTTTAAGTAGGTACGGTAAGTGTACATTAACAGCAGGTAGTTACACGAAAAGTTTTTAGCTAACGTCAATCGTTATGACAAGTCTCAAAACAATGTTTTCTACTTATATTACTGGAAATTTTAATGGGTGGTTGGCCCAAAGTATTCCGAATGTTAGCAAATAATGGAAAGTCAAATTCCGTAAAGCTGAATTTCATATCGAAATTATTCACTAGCTAAAGACGGTGTTTAAGTCTTACCTAAATTTTGAAACATTTATTTCAAGCGTTTTCATGCTTCAAAATTCACGTTAAAGTAATTCTTAACTTATGATCATTAAGTTGCTTGAATATTTGAACTTCTCTAGCATTTAAGTTGGTCAATAACCTGCAAAGCCGCAAACTGAGAGCGTACTAAAATCTATATTTACTAATAATACATATATTGACTGGCCTGAACCGAACTGAAACCGGAGGTCGTGGGTTCGATTCTCACCCAGGACAAGCATTTGTGTGATGAGCACATTTGTTTGTTCTGTCTGGTCGTAATAAAAATATCTATATAAGTATTATATAATATGTA
>DWQT01003848.1:0-11943 GCA_018244895.1 Myscelus amystis hages | reverse complement strand
GTTGCAATTGTAACCCCCTATCTACAGAATACTACTACTAGAACAGTGCCATATACATATACAAACATATACATATATATACATATACCTATACAAACGTCTTAACATATCATACATAACTGCTACATAACCAAGCTTTACAGGTAAATATTGTTAGGCAGTTTTACAAATAATTTCATAGGCTGCGAATTATCTTTATTGGTTTGGAATTAAAAATAATTATTAAAATAGGATATTTTCAGCCTACAAGATGCAATTTCGTAGATATGTAGATGTAAAATTTTGCACCAATACAATTAACGCCCCTAACAGATAGTCGTATTTCTGATAAGAATATGATGTAGACACATCTAATATCTAACATACACATAATCGTACAAAGAATGTTAGATAATCATCTGGCAATAAAACGAATTCATAACATGCAAAACGTTACATAAACGCTTAATCTGATTGCTATTAAAGAAGATATAAATCGGATGAGCCCAAACTATTGATCTCAAATATCAATTTTAGCATATATTTTTGGCAAGTGAGTTAGGTTGCTTTATTTTCATGATTAGTAACCGACTGAATCGACCCACATAAAGATTACGTAATCCTTCTTTGTGGCACCATTAAAGAAACAACAAAATCAATATTGTTCTTGATGCCTATTATTTTGAACAAAAACCATGGAGTATATTTATCGTATTAACATACTGCATATCAAAAAAGACAAAAAGTAAACTTTTGAATTGAAATATAATCTTCAATTCGAAAAGGAGGTTGTTATTTTTATATTTCCCAGAATAAAATCGTGTCAAATACAAGAAAAGAATTATTAAATGCATGTGCATTGTACCATATTATTTTTTTACTATTTCTAATGGGCGAAAACCTTTGGAATTTTTTTTAATAACCGCAATATGACGGTAATTACAAAATATTATACCCTGAGATGTTATGGCTTGGAGTGCGTAACAGCATTCGATAGTAAGGGCATCGTCTATGGTTCCAGCTTAAACATCTTCGACTTGTAGAATTAGACTCTTCCTAATTTTTATCAAACATACATACAATTAGGACGTTGTCTTTAAAATAATAAACAAAAACACATCCCACACATGGTTTAAATAATTTCGTGTTCGTCATAATATCACCTTGGAAATTAGTTCTTGGATTCGACAAAATTATTTTTAAAGTATTCCGCTTCGAAAAACTGAATATTATATTGCTCCCAGAACTTTCCAAGTAAGTATTCCAAACCAACAATCGTGTAACGTGAGCCATTACATTAATATCTACAAAGAGTACATTTCTCTTCACCGTTTGGACAAACAATAAATAAACGTAATACAATGAAAATAACACATGATGAAGTCCAAAGAGGAAAAATGTAGGTAGTATTAAAATTTGTTCCGGCTATTTGAAATTATAGTGAATTTAGTCACTATATAACAGAAAGAGAGAATATCTGAAAAAAATATTTATAGGGGCAAAACTAATATCCTAAAATAAATTTTAAATAATCTTTAAACTACTAAGATAACAGGCTTAAATCAAAAAAATATTCAAGAACGAAACGACATGACTGAACAGCTGACTATGCCAAAGTCAACAATGACATGTTGACATGACATAAGAGCATCCTTCGTTATTTTATTACGAAAATGCACTGACGTACTAATGAACAATGTAAAACTATTCGATACAAATTAATGTAAATCAATTTTCCGCCTAATTTTCTAAAAATGTCTACTAGCAAGCTAGATGCCGTATATCGAAGTATACTCCTAACCAAATTTTTTACTAAGGGTTGGGGTAAGCCAGAAAACCTAAGAAGGTAAAATCGTTTTATAACTTTTAATTACGTTTATTAAATGCTAGGCATAGCTATGCCAAGATTATCTATATGTATTTGCTTACAACATATATCTTTTAGGTTATTTGAATTCCGAAAAATAGTTTCCAACCGCGATGAATGTTTCAAATTGGTGGATCGCGATTACCCAGTTACAATTACAAAGGTAATAATGATACAATTATTAATGCAACTATGCAGGTACAGTAGTATTCTATTATCTGTACCAATTCACGCCAGGCGTCTGGAAAAATTGTACTCTGGATAGGTTCTGCTGTAAAAGGAGATTTTCTCGTAAAATTAATATGGAATAAATCATTCAGACATGAGCGCCTATCTTTACAATGAATATATAATAAATTATATGTTTCATAACAAATAATAAATTACTGTATGCAACACACACATGTATGTACAACACACACATGTACGCACATGTTATGGGGACTTCCAATTACTTCTTTTTTCTTCGCTCTATACAATTCCGATAAAACATAACACTGAAATATGAATCCAGTTCAACAATGGTGTGTGTAGGTGCCTGGACACCTGGTGTCCTAGTAATAACGATTTTTTATATATATAATTTTTTTAGTTACAGTCTCAATGAAGATAATCTGTAATATAACATGAAGACTATGCAAATTTAAGTCATTCAAATATATACATTATATTCACTGAGATAAGATTTCTTAAATTCACTAGAGTTAATAAACAACATTCACCTGTAATGCTTACTGCTTTTCATATCATGTTCTTTTAACTGTCAATGAAAAATAAATATGATTTATAAAATTCACCAGCAAATTATTTATAAAAACTGTAGGTCATCGTAGTATCCTCTTATCATTTAAATATCTAATTTGTGTTAACATTTCAAGTAACATTTTTTAATTAAACTAATTAAACCACTATTTTGCTATGAAACATTAATCAAACATAATGAACTCTGTATGTGGAACTGTGGAATTAAAAAAAAACTTGGCATTGGCCATCTGCGTACTTATATATTATATCAAGAATCCATACTATCTTGTATTTTAGGAGCAAAACCTCACAGACTGTCGATTATTTGAAGGGTATTTTCTGACACCACTTGAAAAACATTTGCCAGGGATTGTGCCAGAGATTGCCCAGAAAGCACATTTCCAAGCATTATTGCCTCTGCATTGGCCTGATCCGACCTGCAAGCCAGTATGCTTACACCTCGCTGGCACTGGCGATCATGTAAGTAAACCACTGATAATACTTGAACCCCTTGCAATTTTCATTATATTGTAAACCCTGAGATTATGGTCCACTCCTGGACCGGGTCTCCTCTCACAGTGAGGGGGATTTAGGCCATAGTCCACCACGCTGGCCTAATGCGGATTGGTAGACTTCACACACATCAGAAAATATTATAATAACTTATAACATCCCTAAGGTGTGCTTGCAGGTTTCCTCACGATGTTTTCCTTCACTGTTTTAGCAAGTGATATTTTAATTTTATAGTTATAAAAAGCACACAATTAATCAGAGCCACATGCCAGGATCGATCTCAGACACTCAGCAGTGAGAGGCTAAATTTCAAATCACTAGGCTATCACTGCTATATGAGATTGTTCGACTTAATAAATTGCAATGTTTCACAATTTTCACTGTACTGCTTTATTTAACTAAAGATATTTTCCCTATGACAGTATTTTTGGCGACGGCGAAATCTTATGGTAAAACCACTCCTAAAAGAGGCGGGTATAGGTGGAATTATACTTGAAAACCCATTTTATGGCCTTCGGAAACCCACCGACCAATAGTAAGTTTGTTAAATTAGCAGATTTTTCTATCTCTTGCGTCACTGTAATTTCCACTTTAATTTCGGTTTTTATGTAATATATTATGTATTTATTTATTTCATAGACCCCCAACAAATCAAGCCAAATACATATTCATAAGATGTCAGCTTATTCCTAATATCTGGAATATAGGAAATACACTTTTTTAACTCACGAAAGTTACAAAATTATTTAAATTAATACTATTTAAATTACATAATAATATTACCCATATAGGTAATATATGTATAAATAAATGTGTATCTATATATATAAATAAATGTGTTTTTTTTTAAATATATGGAATGATAATTTTATTTTACAATATAGACATTTTTATTTATAGGTTTAATTACATTTTTATTATCTTTATGCTGAGGCAGGCTTTATGTTGAGTTAAGACTCTAACACCCCTGCCACATCGATAGTGTGCGATCAATAGTGTTCAAAGACTTACATGAGACAAAATTTAAATTGAATATAATTAAAGGCTTTCCGCTTCTATAGGTGAATGGCTGACCGACAGTGAACTAAATTACTTAACAGATTGCTTGTCAATTTCAACTGCATCAGGGGACTGACTAAATTTTTTTTCAACTAGTTAATAGTTATGGAACTCTATTTGTAAGAAAATGACAGAGGGCTAACATTGACACGGTCATTACAGCTATCACAGATTCTCATTAACAGTCACATCGCATGACAAATTTTGTTTTCTTATTCTAAAAGACTGCAGACGCCTGCTCACTGCCCGTTTTCTCCTTCAGCTCATCATACACTGCGGGGTTCCCAGAATTTATGAATGGATTTTAAAACAATAAATGACATTTTTTTATTTGCATACACGTACTTTATAATAGAGAAACCAAATTTAAATTTTGAAAAAGAGCTCTTTAACAGATTAAAAAAAGGTTTATTCGTTCTTTGCAGCCGTTCTTCTTTACATAACGTTTCGGACATTTTCGTGATGGGTGGCTGCCTGATACTTGAGTCGTTGGTGCTATTTCACTGGTGCGAGCGCAACGGCCTCGGCCCCCTGGGCGTTACTGGACTGTCTATGGGCGGACATGTGAGTATGTTATTATGTATTCATAAAAAATTACCCATAAAATGATACCAGTTAACAAATTGTAGCGCATGTATTAAACAGTTGGTCTTATTGATATTTTGTCTATTTACATCATAAAGCATTATGGATTGTTCACGGATTCATAACATTCAAGTACTGCTACTGTTACGATTATATTTTAGTGTTTTATTTTAATTTAATTTGCCGCGAAAGCCTTATACTGAAGAGATTTTCGAAATGCATTCAGTTATGTTCTATAGATGGCGTCACTAGCAGCAACAAATTGGCCCAAACCCTTAGTCCTGGTACCCTGTCTGTCTTGGTCCACTGCATCAGCTGTCTTCTTACAGGTATATTATTTGTCATTTGTTGCAAAAATTATATTTTAACCAGTCATATCATCGTTATGGATTGGTTTTTTTCATTCATTTTATACAGGGCGTGATGGCGCATTCTATAAATTGGGACCTATTAGAAGATCAGTATCTCTCCGATGGAATCTACAGAGAGAAACTGAAAA
Organism: Myscelus amystis hages; assembly: GCA_018244895.1. Classification (NCBI taxonomy): domain Eukaryota; kingdom Metazoa; phylum Arthropoda; class Insecta; order Lepidoptera; family Hesperiidae; genus Myscelus; species Myscelus amystis. The sequence continues at coordinate 6,697 of DWQT01003848.1, read as the reverse complement.
AAATGGTTACCATTGTAGACGAAGCGTTTCTTGCTGGCAAGAAATTTGCTCGCACTTATTCCGGCAACATGGAGACGGACATGAGTAAGAATATTCAGACAGACAGACAATCTGCGCTGAAAAATTCTTTAAATTGTGATTCTAACCTTAAACCTTTAGACGTTACTTATAAGGAACCCGTTTGTGCCAACGAAGAAAACGCTCAAGAGATCGTAGATGATAATAAAAATAATGTAGAAATAAATAATGAAGTGCCTGACGATAAACTGAAGTCTGATACGAGTGCGCAAATTAAAGGTTTGAAGAATCAACTAAAATTATTACTAAAAGAAAATAAAATCAGTCAAATACTGTACGATAAGTTAACGTCGAATCAAAAGTTCGAGTTGAACCCTGACGATATTGAAGACATAAATAAGTTACACGAAGAGAAAGTTAAAGAAATCCTCCTTAGGTGTAAAATTGGTAAGAACAATTTATATAAAATAGATTTTCTTTATTACAATCATGGCTTATGTCAAGATTTTTAGATCAAGGTTTAGTTTTTAATTAGTATTAGCCACAGATAAAGAAGATTATGTAATACTATTCCTATCCTAACATTACAGTTGATCTAACAAAACCTGCTATTGAAGAACCGGAATCGGCAAAAGAAGTGACTATTTTTCCCGTTCCTATTGAAGAAGTAAACGTTAATTTAGGAAAATCGGCAAGCACAGAAAGCGATGACCAAGTAACACATATTACTCCGACAGAAACAAAAGAAACCGCTACAAGCAAAGACATTATAATAAAACCAGATAAAAAATCGTGGAATGTCTCCGAAATGACGTCCGACTTGTGGATGAATTTACCATTCTTTAAATCTAGCGGAAAAAAGATAGATATCGGCAAAATCCATTGGAGGGACAGAGAAGCGTTACAGTTTATGAGAGGAATAATGGACGAATGCACACATTTGAGTAATTTCTCCATTCCTTATGACACATCATTGATCATAGGTAAGTATTAACTTTGTAAATCATTATAATTTGTAAATCATTATAATAGTTTGTAAATCATTATAATGTAAAATAAGTTTCCCTATACCAAATAACTTTTTAGAATAGAACATACGTTTTAGAATAGAACTATTATATGCGTTCTAAAATTGCAGATAACCAATTTTCTGTCCTAAACTACCGCGCTTATAATTCATTGTCATTATTATGGGTCAAGGGATTTTTGTCAACGTGAGATTGGTCGAGGTCATCTCTTATTAACATGCTTCAATTCTATCATATTCGTGATTTTATAATTTTAGCGGTGTGCGCGAAACACGACGCGTATGTACCACGCGAGGACGTCGGCACCCTGGAGGAGATATGGCCCGGCGCTGAGGTGCGCTACGTGGACGCCGGACACGTGTCCGCGTACATCCTGCACCAATCGCTGTTCAGGTAAACATCGCTCTTCAAAATATAAATGCAAGTCGAACGGTAGCGTGGAAATTATTGTATTCATTCATCAAACTGAACGTATTCGTGTCATTTATGTACACACTGAACTCATTAATTATGATAACACGCCAACATTGGTGTCATCATATATTATTTTCTTTATCTATCCATCATGTTGTATTATTTAAATTTGACACTTTACCGAAAGGACAACCCTATACTGTATAACACATCACTATTAAAAATTAGTCTCTCTCAAATAAAAGTCGTTCGGTACAGTTACTTTTATTCATTTTTAAAATACTTATTAACACTCCAGCACTAATATATCATATGAATTTTTGTATTAATTTTATATATTATCCCAACAGTTGTTACCGCCTACCTGGTTTGATCGACAACCTACATCATTCCTTTAACAGTGCTTTAAAATATATTGCACTCTCTTAGAAGCAAATTAAGAAGACTTCTAAGTTGCGTGTGTCCTTGGTTAAAACTTTATACATATTATGGAATTTTAATATAATCGCCTTAAAGGTTTTGCCTATTGAAGATATTGTTTTTCGTTACTTATCCGGTTGTTGAGCAATAAAATAACTATTTTCACAAGTAAATCAAAAAACTTGTTACAGGTCATGCATAAAAGAAGCTTTTGAACGATCGAAGAAAAAATGGCAGGATGGCAGACACATCGACTGACGTAAACCCGCTATGACGTTACTGCTGTCATTTTCGGCATCTAATTTGAGCGCTGACTTTGAATCAAGGTGATGTTGACAATATCGCTGCTCGAGTATATTTCACGACGACGTGTATATTCGAAGCAGTCGATTGCTATAACTTTCTCTAATCATCTAGTCGCTCTTGTGTAACTGTAATTTTTCTACAGTTTCTACCATTTTGCGTTCTGGTCGTTTGAATACAAATATGTATGTATGTATATATACATACTAGTATTTTTCCTTTTTATACAAATTTGCGGCTCGCTTGTGGTTATAGTCACATATTATAATCAAAATGTAGATGAGCCGCTGCAATGGTTTTGATGGAGGGCTCTTAGCCTCGTGTAAAGCAGCGCTCAAATTACATGCCGATACTTGCGCGTCATCAACATAATATTGTCTAAATCATGGTGCTGTGAATTATTAGGAATTTAAGACTTGACTGTTGTCTAACATCGGTCAAATTGCATCCTTGAATAATGTGTGAATGAAATTATTGAAATATTGAATTATTAGACATTACAAATTACATATTCATTTTAAAAGGAAATAACTTTTAGCAACTTTTAGTTGACAACTTAAGATATTTTAGACGAATTCTATTGTTGAAATGGAAATATTATGAAATTAATATTGTTTATTTGAAGATCGGTATACATTTTTCATGTTTTTGACGTCCATTGAGTATAAATCAGGACATGGTAGTTGTAAAATCGAAATTATTTAGTCTGCTCAAAGTTAAAACGAAGCGATTAAGTAGATATAATGTTGTTTTACTAATTTTATCATTACCTTTATGTACAAATTTTTGAAGGCAACTTCTTCATACTAGCTAGTTTTTTTAATGTTATAGAATAGTTGTTGTTAAAATACAAAGTGTTTTATTTTGTTAGTTGATTGATTGAATTCTAGTTAGGTTTCTAGTCTTTAACTTCATTCGTACTGTATAATGTTATGTTGTTTGCATGGTAATGTTTTCATAGCACAAAATTTATATGCTTTTTCAGTGCAATATAATATGTTTGGTTACCTATAATTACCCAAAAGGTATGAAAAAGTCTATCTAAGATTATTCAGAACATTTTTCAAATTGAACATTAGGTACATGGCCCTTAAAAGGTAAATCAGTAACCACTATACATATTTCTAAAGTTCAACAGCTTTAAATAATTTTATATAATAATTGTTGAGATTAATTTGTCCGTCATGACCCGTTACTGAAAGACTTGTAATACATTGTATTATAACAAAGTTATTTCCTAAATTGAGTTACAAAATACGCCGAATATATTTACTGTCGCTGGGACTGTACCTACGCTTGAAGTCTAGCTATTGCTCATGTGGCACATATCAATGTTCAATTATTTGGTAAAATCATTAAGTTATATAATATGACTACTTTGTTTATTCTTGACTACAGTTGAATAAGTACAGTATTAAACTACAGTTGAATAAGTGTTTCGAACTAGGAATATTGCATCCAAAAACAACTATAGAAAGCAAATATTTCAAGCATAGAGGTGATATAGTGACTTTGAAATGTAATAATTCTATTGAATATTGAATGGTTTTTGACATTTTTAAATTTGTTGATGGTGCTCATATATATGAGTACATTATTAGCCGTAGGTATAAAATTTTAAACAATCAAATGTGTTCGTCGTTAATATTTAGGTGATAATAAAATGTATATATTCCCTCATCTGTAAGTGCTCTGTCCTTGCAGGGTGTAATGTCAGATAAAAAAGTAATATACCTCGAGGTCTGCAGTCAGCTGGCGGCACAAACGGATAAAAGAATAAGACATTATATGTGGATATTTTGGACATTGATCTCCTCTCAGATTGAAGAGGGCTAAAACCATAAGCTGCCGAGATGGCCAAATGCTGGTTGGCAAATAATACATGAAATTATTTCAATGAAAATACCCTTGAATTGGCTATGTATGTATATGTATATGCAGCAAAACATAGCTGTACTCTACTTGCGTTGCTATTTGAAACGTTCAATGTGACAGATTTAATATATTCAATGATGCTCTAAGTACGATTATGTAAGGGTTCGACTAAACACCTCGACGCAGTTGAATTAGTATTATATATTTCCTTATTGGAACGCTCGTCTGTGGATCTCGTCTATAGTAACTTCACGAGCAATATTTTTGAAGTTATCCTTCTTCTGCGTTTATCACGTTATGAGCAACACTTAAAATGAATTATTTAATTTGGATAGCTCGACAGTTTGCGTAAATTTTGTAAAAATGGACCCGTTTACGATCTAACAATGCCATAATATATGGCTGTGGTAGTTTGACAATTATTGTACTTTATCAAAATTATGCAGAATAATTAGTTTTTTTGGTAAAATAATAAATTACTATAACGAAGCTTTTCAATACGTAGGTATTGCGAGTGTTCTTTCATCCGTCGCTTTTAGATACATGTTGTACGCTGTGTAAATATTATATAGTCTCTATTGAGATTGTGAAGTTTGAAATATATTTTTATAAATATATAAAATATTTACCTAGTGCATATTGGTTTTATTTAAATCCCATTAATATTGTTTTCGTTGATTTAATCTATACTTCTATACTAATAATATAAAGCTGAAGAGTTTGTTTATGTATTGTTCTTAATGTAACTAAATAATAAAAATGCTACGAGTAGCGCCATCTATCATTGATATGGCAAAGCAACGTTTGCGCGATCAGCTAGTACTAAATAAAACCAGTCAATTCGGGGAGCGTAGAATATTAAAAACGGTATACACTTGGAACAAATTAACTTTATTTCGACTCGTCAAGAACTTGTTTACAAAAGGGCACCTTCGCACAGTAATAGAAAAAAAAAGGTATGTTTAATATAATAACCATGTATTGTCTGAACAAAAACAAATATGAAAGTTAAATTTACAAAGAGGGCGACTTCCAGCCAAGCAAGGGTGTACAAGGCCCGACTAGACATATTATCGTAATTAAAAGTCACAAAACATTTTTAATCCGCTCCTACGATACAGCTTTAAAACTAAATTATCAACACTGAGAATGAGTATCGTTTTTGTGTACGTTTATGGTTTATATTAAACTTTAATTATTTGGTGACGGTGTTAGATATATATTGAGAAATCTGTAAACTCGTTCTCAGTTAAATTATTAAATACATATTAAAACTGCAAGTGCACTTACATAATAACAAAATGCACGTATCGTTTGAATATTTTAAAAAATCCATCAACACTGTAATGCACTTAATTAAGGAAATGGTATGAAATATACATAGATGGGCATTGTACATTTGCACGTTCACACGTTCCTTTGGCACACGAACGTACGTGAAGGCGGCACCAACATTATTTTTTCGCTAATCATTCACTCTCTCACTCAGACTGACTGAATTCCTATAGTCGTGTCTCGTCACACAGTACACCTTTTTTTTCCCCCGAATGTTATAGAATGCCAACGCTTTTCGTAAGCATTCTTGTTTCATCTGCCCAATTCCGTGCAAATGCGTCGGCGGCCTCAAAGGAACGGTACAATTAAATAAGATACAAATGTGCCATTACGCGCTATCTAAAATCTGTTGGTAATTGTTTTATATACACTGGATTCCAACCTTCAAAAAAAAAACAGACAAATCTGGTATAAACAACTTATATTCCAGGATCATCCATACCTCATACGGCATTACTTTACTACCCCACATAGAAAGTCCCATTAACCACTCCCTCGAACAATACCGCAATTTCTCTTTTCAAATAGACACGAATGAAACTTGTTGAAATCAAAAAAATACGTTTCACGTAATAATTTACAGTTCAGTAAATAATTTTTGAATACTTTAAAAAAGTATTGTAACAAAAACGAAGAAAATCCACTTCTACTTTTCATATTTAAAAAAAATGGTACGTAACAATAACACTGTCATTCTTCTATGTCCTACCGCTATGTAGACCGACATTAATTACCATTCCTGCCGTCTCATCAACACCGTTTTTATAAACAATCCGTTATGCAAATAGGCGAATCGTCATCATACAGTTAAACAATTCGAATGTAGCAAGAGTCGGAAGGTTACCTGGGTCGTTAAGTTTTTGCTAAACTTATACATGCACATAGCAAAGCACTAGCAGTGAGCAGGTTGAGCAATATCGATACTATAAAAAGTCGTGGAACTTTTCAATCTCATGCAAAGAAAATTGAGAAGCGTCATACAATGTAAGGATCTATTTTAAATCTCGTAGAACCGGCAATATTTATATATAATTAAATCTACGTACTTGATTATACACGAAGTATAGATACCCGTTGTTAACAAATACATATAAATGGGCAAACACTACTACTACTACATAAAAAAAAAATAGTAAATACTTTTCACATTTACCGGCAACACATCACCGTTAAGACTCGTTTTGTTTCAGCATTATGCATTTGAATCACTTACATAACACTTACATGTCGCATGCTTAATGGAACACTGACTCATTAAGAAATAAGTTAAAATTTAGTTACGTACAGATACAGGCTTCTGTTAG
>DWQT01003847.1:0-11946 GCA_018244895.1 Myscelus amystis hages | reverse complement strand
CCGCATCAAACAAAACATGAATTACGTAAATCGGTTCAGCAACCTCGGCGAAATCGGTGTACATACATAAAAAAAAATACTGGCCGAATTGAGTACCTCCACCTTTTTGAAGTCAGTAAAAATACTGGCATACTAATTATATTGTGCAGAGTCACCCTTCCGAATATTAAAAGAACAAAATTAAAATTCCCGGATATTTATTGTTGTTTTTTATGATTAAATGCTTGGTTCGTGTTGGAAGCGTAGATTAATAACAGTTAATAAGGTGAGCAACTTGAGAGTCCCGGTATTTGCTTACGAGATAAAACTTCCGCCATTATGCGGGGAGCAATTTGTGTGTATTAAAGAGAGCGATGTTTTGAGTAAGTTTTATTGCTGTTAAAAGATTTTTGCCATTCGACCGCTTAAGCTTAATGAGTTCTTGTGCGAGATTTATGTTCGTAATATACGGATATGAAACACGACAAACATTAGCTGTCGTTTTTGTCGTGTTCCCATTCCGACAATAATTCGGTTCAGTATTTTCAATTGTTTTAGGATTCAGCCAGCACTTTCACCCGCACGTCCGAACCAACAACAGCACAACAGTTGTCGAGCAACGCCATATGCGAGCAGTGCGAATATTTTCGCGACTCAGTAATTTCACTTGCGATTTAACTAATGTCTCTCTGAACAGTTTGTACGTGCTTAGAATGAACTCCCGTGTGACTCCTAGTAAATTTTAGACCACTTTTCTATTCGTTCTTGCTACGCCCCAGAGCTCGAATACTCACGGGATTATAGCTCTTGATAACGTCAAAATCGGACATTTCAAGGCGCAAAGTTCTTTACATATTTTTTCAAAAATTATTGCCGACAATTGTGCACTTGAGTAGCATCGAAGTTATTTGAGCACGCTCTGTTGAAGCTTTTGAACATCATTTGTAGTTCCTTTGATGTACCGAATAATTTTCTATCCTTTTCATTATTATAGCATTAAATAGTACTTTCATGGTGGTAATATTTCTTGTACAGTTCTTACTCTTTTGCGTACGGATTTACCTCGAAACTGGGGTTGTCTGGGAATGCTTTGTGGTTGACGATAATCAGCAAGATTCTACGCTTATTTTTATTTACCTTTCACTGCAAGGTTTTAAAATGTTGTTCTTCGAAACAAACAAATCAATAGCGATAACTTAGCGCTGCAAGAAAAATGAACGGAGCTGGATAATTAATGAATATAAATTGCCATATAAATACAGCAATCTATTATCGCAATGAATTTGACGCACGCAAAAACGAAGTTCCGTTTGTAAACAAGATTTAATCAATTTAATGATCTGTATTAAGTGCTCGCTTCAGGCAACAAAATCAGCTGATTAATGGCCGCCGCTTATGATCCGTCTTGTTTATAGACAGAATGGAATTGTGTTAAAACTTAGTTTATAGTTAAGAAAAGATGTTCGCGTTCCCTTAACTCAAAAGATTGCCGATTTGAATAGATTTCAGAGTTGAAAAGACCTGTCTGTAATTTGAATAGTTTAGGGCCTTCAAAGGAGGTATTTCTGACGAAGTTTCTGATTGAGCGCGGCTGTGGGTTGATGAGCTTTTTGAAAAAGTTTTCAGCTATTAAAGCATTTTAAAAGTAATTACTATCTCTTTATGTATTTTTTTAACTAAAGGTCCACAAAAAGCTTTCGTCATTTTATTGGCTAATTCGTCGTGTCTATCATGTTTTATAAGAAATGTCTATTAGCACTTGCCCTTCGATAAATGTCAAAAGGCAATCACATCTGGCTTTGAATATATCTCTCAGTACGCGGTTTCAAGGTTTTAGGGTTTCACATAATGAACTACTGAACTGGAAGCCTTCACGTCTCAAATAAAACTTAAACATAACATCGTGAAACTTTCGCCCTAATTACTTAGGTCCTTTCTAGGCCGTTAAGTCGATGGCAAAGACACTTATTAAAGACAAGGCTACCAATTCGGCCCAAGGGCTCATATAAGGGTTCATAAGGGACAATCCTGCATAAATTATTCGGTACGGTCTCCATAATAATATAAGTTTATGCATTTAAAGATAGCGTCTTAAGTAGAACAATGTTTATACAAAGTGTTGGCGTTTTCTTGTCCAACCAAAATATAATAAGCGATACACGAAAAAATCTTACTGAATTCGATTAATAGAATGCTCTTCTTGAATGTAAAATGCAACTAATTCAAATAGAAATTTGGACGCCACACTGATCAACAAAAAAACCTTTTTTTCTGTGCAATTATTATAAATTATTTTAAAGTTATACTATATTATAAAGTATTACAACGTTAGTCGTAAAAAGCTTTACAAAATATTGCCATCAGTGGCCCTAGTGCGCACTCTATCGACGAAATATTCGTACTGCAATTGGTAAAAAAAATTATGAAAATTGTACAGGGCCCCTACCGTGCGTAAAAAGAACTAATTTTTCGATTTTCTATAGACTAAGTTAATGTAAATGTAAACGTGTGCGGGCGCTTTTAATATTGTTTGTTCAGGACCAAGCTTTCTTACGTTAATATTGTTCATATTGTTTTTGGTTATTTAAGGGTTTAACTTACAAATATAAAGAAAGGCTATTATTTATTTAAGCCATAATAAGTCTGTAAACTTAAGTGGATTCTTTGTTATCTTTTTTTTCCCCTTTAATGGTCCACTGCTGGTCTCATCTCATATTGAGAGGGATTTAGGCCATAGTATACCACGCTGGTCAAATGCGGATTGGTAGACTTCACACACCTCATTATACAAACTTATAACATCTCCAAGGTGTGCAGGTTTCCTCACGATGTTTTCCTTCACCGTTTTAGCAAGTGATATTTAAATTTTTACTTATAAAACGCACTTGATAAACCAGAGGTGCGCGCCAGGATCGAACAGGATTAAAGTATAAACTAAGGATATAATATACACAAAAGCAGACACGACATGTATAACAAACAAATATAATATTTATTATAATATCATACCCTTTCCATACGCAGTGTCAAAGGAGATAAATACGATGTAACTTTACATTGTAACTTCACGATAACAGGGAAATATAGATCGCATGGAAAAATGCTCATGTTTCCCATTGACGGCGAAGGGGATGCCACGATTATTTGCAGTGAGTATTTTATTATGTATCATTTATTTAATTTACATAATAATATGCAACAGTTTATGAATAAGTTGAAATGTTTTGAGGTATCTTATACTACAAGGAGTATGAATGACTCACGTATTGAAATAAAAATTGTAATAATTAATGTCTAGATATAAACCTACCATACACAATACACAATATACATTAGAGTTATTTTTCATTAAAAAAACCGAAATGAACATCAATTTGCCCACGATTATAGTACCGAAATATTATTTATACAAATGTCCTAACATTCTGATGAATAATCATTGTTTTCTAAAATACATACTCAGTTCTAAAACGTTTCAGAAAACATCAAGATTGAATGCTCCGTCAGATTCGGCACAAGAGTTGTGAACGGGTGGAAATATTTGGAACTCAGAGAATATGATGTCAAACACAGATATGAAGGCCAAGTTTTTTACAAAATCACGAATCTATTCAAGGGGAATACCGAAATAAGTAAGTGTTTATATCTGTACTTCGTACCTAGCTTACTTACCTAATGCAAACACATATGATTAAAGATCTACTGCGGTTATCTAAGTTGTGTGCACAACAGGTTTTTTTTTGTTATTTTTTTGTTATATATTTATATTGAGGCTTAACCAAGCAATGGTAGACATAGAAAGTTACTTTATATGATTCGTTAGGGGAATATCTTTTACATTGTGTTTTTGAAAGGTACCTAGGTATGATCGTGAGGTTACATTAGATTTTCCAACCAAGATTTACGTAGATTGGTGAATATAGTTAGTTCCCCGTATGCTGCTTTTTAAATTTATTAAGGACTTTGTCGCCTGCCCATATCGTCCAGTAAATGAAAAAAAAAACAAATAAAAATATTCTTACACAAAAAAATTAATCTTTACAAAAAGCTAGGTGGCCTAACCCATACGTTGTTATATAGTAAATAATGAAGTTTATTCGATTACCGAGTATTGTGTTCTCTTCCAGGTGACATGGTCCTAGAGTTTATGAATGACAACTGGCTTGCGGTTGCTGAGGAATTCGGCGACCCAATTGTGAATTATGGAATCGAAATTATTTTAATTAACGCAAAAAAATTAATTGAAAATGTTCCTATAGATCAAATTACAAGAAGGATGTGAAATTTTGTACATACGATTTTATTAATAATAAAAATGTGATCGTTTAAAATAAAATGTCCTCTTTTCGACCCCTTCACTGTTCCGCGGCTAAAAAGTATTTAAAAACTGGTGGTTTTATTTTAATAAATCTGAAACTAAGTTCATCGTCTCATTACTCGCTCGGTTTTTGCGGAAAAGCTACAATGCAATACTACTCGAATGTCTGGTATACGTTCTCGTGGGAGATATCTTGCTGTACCTCGCTAGATGGCGGCACCGTAGCCTTTAATATAGTGTTGCCATTGGAAAGCTACAGGTTTATCTATCCGAAAATTTCCAAATACGTAATACGATTACGAACAGAAAAACGGTAGTTCTAATACAAATATTTAAGTACCTATATGCTATAAAGTTTTATTTCAAAGCTCTTGGAAATAACTGGTACAGAAACCTATTATTTTTTGAATTTTTTTGACTATAGGGTTCGTAATCAAAATAACATATTTGGGTCCTTTTAAATACTTTTATTTATCGTTTAAGCAAACACATTACGCAAGACTTGGTGACATATTTATAAATACTTAGGACAAACGGAAAATTTTCACACAAAACATTATATCGTCTAATTACAGCAGACCAGTCAGTAAGGTTTTCTATTCACAATATTATACTGTAATCAAAATCAAATATGTTTAAAAATTATAACGTGTAAACTATTGCAGGTTACTAAACCTGCCCAGTAAATTAATCCATTATATTTCTATTAATAACTAGCAATACAATACACATATGTAAATGTAAAATCATCAAGTCATGAATACTAACACAGAGTAGTTAGTGAAACGAAAAGGTATCGGGATTTTTTTATAAATTCATTGAAGCAAGACTTAGCAGCTATATCTATACATAATTCAACAATAATAATAACACTTGAACCACTTAATACGCAATTACCTGATCTTAAAAAGACTGATCGCGTGCTATGGTAATCACACTGGTACACTGCTTACCTACCAATTTTACATACATTTTACGTAAATACTGATTGTTTTACACACAGTCAGAAACAATATTTAAGCTTATCACACAAATATTATCCTGGGTGAATCCTTAACCGTCGGATTAACAAATATATAGGTACACTCACCATTAGACCAGTCAATACATTACTTAATTGCAATATATTTAAGTACCAAATAGCATATCTCAAAGTAATCGGGTTATTTGAATAATCACCACTAAGTACGTTGTTGCAATACTAATAAATTTTAACATAAGTTTGATCTCTACTTGAACCATGTCATAAATGAATATTTGCAACGGCCACACGTCCAATAGGGTCATAAACATTTTCGCGTCATTTCTCATCTCAACTGGCATATCATAAGCCATAATTATTTCGTTCACAATTACTTTGGTAGATTTCTGACCGATAATAAGGGCTTCACTAAAACAGCACAGACTGCTAATAGCGAGTATTTCAATGGAACACAACAATATTATTCTAATAAATATTTCTAAATTTAAACTGTTTCGAAAATAATAAAGCGTAGTCCAAATGGAAATGACAATATTCATGAAAGTGGAAATGAACGTCATTAAAATTTTGAAATTAAACACCTTATTGATTTTAATACATGTATCTCCGATAACACCGTACGCGGCAGCCAAATCGCGTATTTGAATTTTATGAAATGGAACGCGTTGATTATTATTGTATTTCGTAAAAAAGTCATTACGTTCTTCATTACCGAAAAATTTATTGTTTGTTTGGTTTTTTGAATGGTCAGAAAGGATTGTATTGATGAATTTTAATCTAAGAAATAGGAATCTCATAAGCAGGCAAACAGTGTAGATTTCTACGACACGCACATAGTAAATGGGAAGAATTCCTAAAGTTGAGTAATCAATTTCTGATTCAGTCAATATATCAACGGCATAAATAACCGCAGGGCACACGGTGCACAAAATAAGTGAAATAATGGTTCGCCGTTTTGTTATTGCGTAGAAATATACATTTATACCCAACATAGAATCTATTTTCGGGAAAGACGAAAATAATGCAATATTACGTATGCTTTGTACGTTCCACATAACTGAAGTAATTATGTATTCGAAAGTCATCAGTACAAATGGTACCTCATAAATTTGGTCCATTACTCCCTCTTCAAGTGATGATGGTTCAAGAAAATCAAAATACACCAATACACAGTAAGGCAAAATATAAATAAAAATCAGGCACATACCAAGCAATTTCATTTTTGTGCTTATTGACGTTAATTTGCCATTGTTGTCCATTTTAAATCTGAATATACCAAAGAAATACTCAATTTTAAATATCGGGCTGATTGCATTGATAAATTTGTACACTTGGATGTTTTTTGTAGACATTATAAGCTTGTCTTCTATTTATTATCTTCTTTTAAAATGAAAAAAAAAAACCATAACAGTTCGATTCAATACGTGCGCTCGCCGTAGCATTACATTGATTAGTGCCACACTGTACAATTCATTAATCCATTACTTAATGAAATAGATAACACTCAACAAAATAGAACAATATAATTATATGGAAATATTAAATTCACTCCATCGACAGTAACTTGCTGTTTCAAATTATTAAATATTAGCTAAACAAAATGCGTTACTTGGATAACAACGATTAAATATGTAGTAGCAACACTTATAAACGTCAACATAAGTTTAATGTCTACAGTTAACATGTCGAAGACTGTGATATGTAATGGCCAGACATTAAGCAGCTCCATGAATGTTTTAGCTTGTATTCTCATAGTATCAGGAAGATCGTAGTTCATGATTATCTCATTAACAAGAAACTTTGTTGACTTACGTTTCACACGTAAATATTCTGAAAAACAGCACAGTAAACCTATCAAGAAAATTTCAACGATACACCACACAATTATATTTATTAGTGCGTTTGTGCCAAAATCTTTGTCAGTGCGAAAATAATAAATCGATGACCAGATAGTTACAACAATGACCGTGAACGTAGTTATAAGTGTCATTAAAATTTGCAAATTAAACGCAACATTGATTGCTTCACACGTCTCTCCGATCATCCGATACGCTTGTGCCAATTCACGGATTTTGTAGTTGTGAAGAGAAACTGAACCGATGAAATTAGCCTTCGAATGTTTCATTACACATTTCTTCTTTGACATAACTAACCATTTCTTGTTGTAAAGTGCCTTATGTACAAATGCCGTTAAATAATCGTTTATAACCCGTAGCTTTACTATTAGCAATCCAACAAGTAAACAAAATACGAAAATTTCGAGGACGCGTTCATAGTAAATAGAAAAAGCTGCGATATAAAGAAAATCTAATTTGTCTCGTGTTAATATATCAGATATATATAAAACAAAAGGAAGCAAAGAGCATAAAATCAAATAAATTATTAAACGATTCCTATTTAATGTTTGTTGATATAAGTTCATATTTAATTTTGTATCGATTTTAGGCAATGTGGAAAATATAAATATGTTTGTGTCGACTAGGCTGTCTCTAAACGAAATCAGCGCATATAAAACATATTGAAATATGATTAAGGTGTAAGGGATTTGGTACACCGTGTCCACTACTTTATCCATTTTTGGAAAGTCAGGCTTTAAAATATCTCTACATAAGCCCACGAAATACGGCGTCGCGAAGACAAATATGAGGCAGAGTCCTAATATTTTTTTCTTCTGTGTTACTTTATGCAGGTCGCCAGCATTGTCACCTTGTAATCGAAATATTCCAAAACAATTTTCTATTCTCAGTAGCGGAATCATCGATTTAACAAATTCATGTAATTGATGTTTATTGATTACGGAATTTTTACGAGTATTTTGACTTTCTGACATATTTAGGTTATTGGTCTTTTTTAAACTTTTTATCTGTTCGGCAATATTCACAATCACAATCACATATAAAGATACACCCGAGTAGATTTCCTCTGTAAACCCTTTCGCGTACTACATACGAACAAGTAAAGGTGATAGTAAACCAATAAATTTGATGGTAACCATTACTGTAATGAAAAATTATTTGCCTTTTCAAGTTACGAAATCCAATATACTGATAGTAAGATACGCCTACGTTTATGTTGATTTATGCTGTCATGTTGGAATTACAAGTTATTGAATTATATTGAAAGTGTCTGTTACAAATTACTTGTGGTACGGGTTAATAAGTGTAATGGATATAATTTATAAGTCTTACTTTTATTTTATTTTTGTATTATGTTATTATGTTATCACGCAACGTTACTCATGAGGTAGGTAGAAAGCACCGAGCGACGTTTCATATTAATCTTTGTTTTCAATTTTCGAAGGGTTGCTCTAACGACATTTTAAGTGAACCGTTCCGAAATTTGATGACATTAACGTCATTAACAAGCTGTAAGCAGCTTGCTGTTAATTTTATTAGAATGTCATATTTAACATAATATGTAGGTTATCTGAATTACTCCTTAGTTAATCAAACGATAAAAAATAATATCCGTAAGTAAATTTGTAGGCTGTATTTTTTTCATCAGGACATAAATGTATTAATTTGTTTTTAAACGTTAATGATATACCTTTTATTTGAAAAGTGCATCTGTAAGTTCAGGTATTATGTGTAATTAACATATTGCACCAATACTGCCATCTGTTGCCTAGAGGCAGAAATAATGCCACTAAATTCCGTTTTAAATTTCCCATTACACTCATCCATACTATTTCCATTTTAAAACCTGTACATTACTAATAATAAAGAGACAAATTAAAATCAATTACGGCAACCAAAGTAGCGAAAATTACGCTACGATAATGGTATTCGCCGCTAGGTGGCGCTATAACTCATATTTTAAATAAATACTTGATATTGTAGCTATGTATGTTTATGCAAATGTTACTATAGTAATGTTATTATAGTAACATTGATTTTCATAAATGTGAGCGTATAGCCCTAATGATATATGAATAAAGTCATAATGCATATGTCCGGGCCTTTTATAATTAGATCTTCGATTTGAATGAAGTACGTTTAACTAGGTTTATCTCTTTGGATTCTACAGTTTACCCTAGATCAGAAATGTTTCATGATTCTACCAACGTTCATTATTTCTAAATGTCCAAATAATGTAAGCCTCCCTTTCATAATTATAATCTTCTTATCAGTTAAAATATAATTTTCATGTATTTAAAAGTCACATTCATTTAAAAGTACGATTTCGTTCGTAGTGTAAATAATATGTTAGTGTTTATTATCGTATTCAAAAGCTTAAGCTACTTGAAGCTCATGTTGTGACGTGCGAACTTTCACTTGTTTGGAACATTTGTGATGTTCGTTACAAATGAACGTGTAAGTTTCACCCTTGTTACGGTTATTACATCTTTAGATCCAATAAATGTATAGGTAAAAGTAAAATAATGTGTTAACAAAATACTTCTGCGACGTATTTTTTATATACAAAATGTTATCCTTGTAATGTCTAGTGTGGATACTTACTGTGTATTGTTGTTTTATTCGGTGTTTCCAGAACTGTCAGAGGTCCCAGCTGAGCGTACAGACCTGCGCTAGCTATATCGACCGCTAAGAAGTAGGTATGCCTCTCAAACTTATCGATGTTTTCATGTCGAAATATTATGTCACAATTGACTACTTAACTGCACCCTTTATTCATTTCCACTTTGTCACCAAAATAATGCAATCAACGCAATGAATAGACGTGCTGATAACTATTAAAAACACAGTAATCCAATGTACAAGATTCTTTTTGGAAATCGTTTTGAAAAAGCACATGTGTGTAAACTTTTAAGGCCATTGAAATCGTGTTCTCTTGAAAGGCCCCACATGTGGTTAGCAAGTCTAATTTTCAATAAACTGTCCATAGGAGTGTGTTTTTCAATTCATTTTCGTCGTAACTTTAATCGTTTCTTTTCCCGACAAATTAGTTTTCTGAAAATAGGATCTGCTAATCAATCGAGAAAAGGTTACAAAGAAGTATTAATAAAAAAATACGATAGGTGAACGTCCGAAGTTACAAGAGCTATGAATCGTGAAAACACCGCATCAATAGTTTTACCATGTCTAGATCAATCCTACAGATATATATGTTTGTCTCTTTCTACGTAACGCCTCAACTTTCGCGTTGCACTTGATATTACTCGTCATAACATTTCCGCCTTATAGTTCAAATCGTTTCTTAAGGGCTAAACTCCAGTAAACTCCGATATAAACTCCACAAAACTCTATAAGGTGTTTTTTATTAAAAGTTCAGGTTATCGATAGGGAAATTGCACCCCTAGAACAGGGGCTGTAAGTGGGCACACGGCACGGCACACGCGGCGCGGTTGTGTCGCGCGACGGACGCGCGGGCGGCTTGCGGCTGCTACCGCGGCCCACGCCGCGCTGCGTCCTACCGGCGCCGCTACCATGGGGCAGACCGCCGGCGGCGAGTGCCCACCCGACGACGACGACGACGAACCCCGCATCCACGTCAACCCGACCGAACGATCACTGGTAAGTTGTGTAACAGGATGTGACGTGGTGAATTAAAAATTATATTTTGTACTCTGCCAGCATGTCTTGAATTATGTCTGGAACTATCATCAATCTTTTTCGCTCAAGATCAGTCTGGTGGTGGGTTAGATTGGCACTACAAAAAGAATGGTTAGTAACCTAAGTTCCATACTAAATTCTTTTTGTAGATCTCATAAAGAACTAACAATTGTAATTTTTCAATGACACGATATTGTATCATCAAATGTTTTGTTATAATATGTATTGTCTGTTAAAATACTGCAATCTACCTGCTCTGCAGTCAATTCTGCAATAAAAATTAGCTTTTCACCTGCGTAATTGGAGTCCGGTATCTCCCAATTACGAAATTTAATAGAATTTTTTTTAGGAAATTTGCTCAACTACGTTTTCTCGTTATGTTGTATAACACGAACATAATAAAACGTCTTAGTTATAAAAATTAGTCAATAAAACATATACTTAAGTGATTATGTATTTAGTTGACCACAAAAGTATGTACGTATTTATAATTAAAGCTGACATTGCCCTCAAAACTGCGCATAAAGGCGTCTCCTATTGAGTTCCTTACATCATTTTATTGCAAAATTGCAGGACCGCGACTGTTGATAACAATGTGTCGGCCTACAGATACATAACTTCAATACACGGTATTTTCATTCCTTTGTACCTAAATATATACTAATATGTATTATAAAGAGAGAAAACGGATTTTTAAATTTGTTTATATGTGGAGGACAATCTGCAAAACTACTGAAACTAGTTGAATGATTTCGTTTATTGAATGTTACGTCTCCGGATTAACAGTGTCTATATATTGTTAATATATATATATCCTAAAATTGTGACGATATTCGTTAACAAGTCGAAAAAAATGAGCGCTTCCACGGCGTGCAAACCTTTAGTGGTTAAAGTTACAAGTAAATATTGAATGGCTGACTGATTCGTGTTGGAAAGAACTTTATGTAATTCCGCAACAACATAACAATATGTCCAAAAATCTACCTTTCAAGGATATCTCACAAAAGCTCCTTTAGAAAAGAAGTTGTCAGTTAAGAACTTCTTTTACATCACATTGTTTAAATTAGTATCTTAGGAGTTATTGCAAAATAGCATCCTTGCGAAATGAATAACGAAAGATAATTAAATAAATAAAATAATTATGGAGGTGTATC